>BCLG01000065.1:351047-376995 GCA_001602295.1 Zoysia matrella
ATAGATTGTAGGATGTTCTAGAGACATTGTTAAATATATTTGTCCATTTCGTGCTTGGAATATGTATATAACATGTCTCTTGTAACATATCGGAAGCTAAATGAAAATATAAAGTTTTGAGTTTTTATTGTTTTTTATTTCTTCTGCTTGACAAATCTGAATATGAACATCCTTGTTGTTCACAAGTATTTAGTTATCTTGATTGAATAAAGAAAAGTTATAGAAAAAATATCAAATCATGAAAGTAGAATTTAGCAGCGCATATTTGCGTTGGTGATATATGTTGCTATACAACAACACTTATTTGTAGCAGTTATCAACGCATATGAATGTGTCTCAATAGGCCCTTGCAACGCCACTTGCTGCAACAGATACAATATCCGTTGGTACAGACCCTAACAACTTTTATTAGGACCTTTTGCAACACATATATATGTTGCTAAAGGGGTGTTCCCCTTGTAGGGAAGTAAAAAATTTAAGATATTCTAGCTTTTATGTTGTTGGAAACTGTTGTGGCATCAGCCTATTGGCTCCTTATAAGTATTTTAAGGTATTGGACATCATTCTTGTGAGGAATTGTCTTTTTCAATACCAAGTTGCTATCTGGTATTTCGGGAGTGTTTTTGTAGGCACCTTCAATTAGAGAGGCGACCTTTATTAGATATGCTGTGAAGTACCCTCTTGCCCTGATGTATTAGTTGTTTTCCAGTTTCATGGCATCAGAAAAAAAAAACCCTTTTAATATGGTTGAAAGTGGTAAACCGATCTTGTGAGTAGAGGGCATGCGAGTAGTGTATCGTTACTCTTATGTGCTTCCTACAGAGCTATCAATTATTCCGCTAGCACGGATTATCACGTTTGAAATAACAACCTACCCATTAGACTCTGTGTCAGATGGCTCCATAGGATAGAGCAGGTGCATTTAAAGAGAACTAAATGATCTACACTCAGCAATGGGTTTCCTCTGACCTAACAAGTCACCTTGTGCTTTCATGCATGGTGTTACTCATGGAGCTTATGTGTGGTACTAAGAGCTTATGTGTGACCTATAGTAATTCTTTATCAGGTGAGAGTGAAGAATAAATATTCTTTTCCTTGTTATGCCCTTGGAGCAATGGAGAATATGAGAAGTTATTGGAAAGATCACTTTTAGCACGAGGTTACTTCAGTAATTGGCTGATTTAAAATTTTTGTCCTTAATGATATCTTGATGTACTCAAATCTGAAGAAGGCGTGAGCAACATCTTAGCCTTTTTCTAGATGCCCTTCGAAAGAATCAATTTTATGGTAAATTAAAAAAAAGCATGCATTGTAGCTATTTAACGTGGCTTTTTGTGGTCATGTAATCAGTCAAGATCGCAATTTAGTTGATCTTAAGAATATGACTTGTGGTTAAGTGGAAGATACCTTTAATTGTCACAGATTCACAGTTTTTTTTTTGGTCTTGCTGACTTTTATCGATGATTTGTGCAAGACTTATCTAGTATTGCAAAACTAATGACTAGACATACAGTAAAGGGTATTCCTTTTGTTTGCAGTAATGAGTGCAAGGTCAACATTAAGACTTCGAAGGATTAGTATTTTGGCCTCGTCAGAGAGTGGCAAGCGATTCAGTGTATACGGATGCTTCTCATAATGGTTGGCTGTTTGTCGATGTAGGGCAACAAGTGATTATTTATGGCAGTAGACAATTAAAGAAGCATGAGAGAAATTTTCCTACACACTTGGAGTTGGCACACAATTTGTAGCTTGGCCGCAACATTCTCAAGAGCTTCCTCATGATCTACACATCATCAATTTTATCCTTGAGGCCCAAGGCATTGATCTCCTCCATCACTACACGCAAGCGAGAATACACATCATTAGCTTTTTCATGAGGCAGCATAGTGATGGAATCATATTTGTTCTTAAAAACATAGTAACGCTCTACCTTGGCCTCAGAGGAGCCCTTATAGATGTTTTGCAATTGAATCCATATTTCATGCGCGGTGAATGATGCATTGATTCTAGAAAAGACATTTTTAGAAATACATCCAAACAAGGCATTCTTGGCCTTAGCATTATATTCAATGAAAATAGGATCAAGTCTCTCATTCTCATTCGTAGCATTATTAGTAACTTGCCACGCTTTTCCGTCGATCGACTCTAAGTAGGCTTGCATGCGAGCCTTCCAATAAAAGTAATCATCCCCATCGAATACGGGCAGAGTCTCCATCCCATTTAGCATCCTTACTCAAGGCGGAGAAACTCGAAAATGAGCACTTGGCTCAGATACCACTTGAAAGGATCAAGGATACCGAGAAGAGGGTTGAATCGGTGGACTTATAACACTAATTTCGCTACGAACTAAAACTATGAGACTCGATCGCAACGGAAGCAAACCTAAACAAGTCTAGTAGGCTAAGACCCCTAACAATGCTAGTGATAAAGAAATAACAACAAGTAAGCAATAGCACGAGAGCCACCAAAAGGAATCAAAGAACAACCTATCACACTACTCAAACGGTAAGTAAATAGAGTGAGATAGAAAGTGCGCAGTGAATTTTTCTCGAGGTCTCGAAAGGTAGGTGCCTTCCCCTAATCCTCGTTGGACCACTCCCTCGGAGTCCCGGTCCCTCCCGTCATTCCCGGAACGATGCTCACAAGGGTACGCTTCACTCCCGGAGTGAAGTCACCAGCGGCTCGGCTGTCGCACACAATACCCAAGCGCTGGAGCAAGCCTTCAAAGCTCGGGAGCTCCCTCTTGGTGTCCCTTTCAAGCGGGGGACCCGAAACTATGAACAAACTTGGCGATGTCTTCCACAATCTCCTCAAAAGCTCGATCACCGACTCCTAGCCGGTAACCGGTTGAGGCTGTCCACACCAAGAGTAATAGACAAAGATCACTCCTCTCAAGCCGTACAAGCTCAAAAAGTGTATGAATGCTCCCATCACTCTTCTACTATCACCAAAGATCTCTAACCTTGCAATGTGCTTTCTTGGTGGTATCCTTTGGCCTCTCACAACTTGGCTCTAGCAATTCTGATCAAGGGCACACAGGACAACGTCCCTCTCCAAGGTTTAAATAGGCTCCAAGCTCAGAAACAACCGTTGCGATGTGATGTCATAAAGCTGACTGCTTTATGCAATCACCGGATTGTCCGGTCGATGATCCTTCTTCCTCCTTGGCCAGGGAAACACCCTCTCTAGAATTCATTCCATAGGACACCGGACTGTCTGGTGCATACCTTCACCGAGCTGTCTGGTGACTTTCATTTTTGGATTCTCAGAGACACCTTCTGTGAATTTCAGCTTCTGGCTCATCGGACTATTCGGTCGCTGCACCGACGGACTATCCGGTGAGTGCTCCATCTCGACTCCAAAGAGCACCTCTCTCTGGACTAACTCCTACAGGGCTCACCAGACTATTCGATGGCAGAATCTTCAGCTAGTCTTGAGCTCCGATCTTTGACTTTGCTTCCTCTGCCATCTTTAGGGTTTTCTGAGGATCTAAAGAGCATTCACACCCTCTAACACTTGTATGACAAGAGAGAAATGACCTTACCTCCGTTAATAGTACCAGTGTTCCTATGGACTCTCTAGCTAATCTTTAGCCTTGATCCTCCAACGTCCGACAACTCCTCTTCTAGGGTTCGTCCTTGACATCCATTGAGAAAGCCCGCCATGTTGATGTAGAATTAGCGGGGTGGTACATATAACACAACCGTTATCTATGGTTGTTCATTCAATCACCAAAATCTATTCATATCTTTTAGAGAACTTCAAAGGTCATGAAGCTAACAAAAATAAATATGAATGGAAGACATAAATAGAGCTGCAGGAAGTGTACCAGGAGAGGAGAAACGTAAATGCCGACGCACACATATTGCATACACGATAAATGATCTGCCAGAGTTCTATACTCCCTTCATATCTTTAATTTCTATGTTAAACTCTTGGAGCAAAAGGATCCATCGGATCAGACGATGCTTAGCATCTTTCTTTGTGAGGTGATATTTCAAGGCAGCATGATCGGTGTAAATGATGACATTAGCCCCCACCAAGTAGGATCTAAACTTATCAACAGCAAAGACTACGGCCAGGATTTCTTTTTTTGTGGTGGCATAGTTGAGCTGGGCTTCTGAGATAGTCTTGCTAGCATAAGCGATCACGTGATGCTTCTTATCCCCTATTTGGCCTAAGACAGCCCAACGGCATAATCACTTGCACCGCACATGATCTCACATGGCAGCATCCAGTCCGAAGGTTGGATGACAGGCGCTGAGACAAGTGCTTTTAGCAAGATATTAAAGGCTTCCAGACACTCATCAGAAAATTCGAAAGGAGCATCCTTTGCTAAGAGGCTTGTGAGGGGTCTTGCGATTTGAGAAAGTCTCTAATGAATCGCCAATAGAACCCCGCATGGCCTAAGAAACTCCGGATTCACTTCACGTTGGTAGGAGGTGACAATTGTTCGATCACATTGATTTTCACCTTGTCAACTTCAATACCATGTTCAGATACTAAGTGTCCCAAAATAATGCCTTCACGGACCATAAAATGGCACAAGGTCATTCTCTTGGCATCATTGCCAGACCTTGTCTAAAAGTTCTCCAAACAATGATTAAATAGTTTTCCATAGACAGAAAAGTCATCCATGAAAACTTCAATGATTTATTCAAGAATGTCAGAGAAAATAGACATAATACATCGTTGGAGTTATGCAAGCACACAAATGACATCCTTCGATAAGAATATGTCCCATATGGACATGTGAACGTGGTCTTGTTTTGATCATCAGGCTGAATGGAGATTTGATGATATCCCAAATACCCACCAAGGAAACAAATATACGAATACTTTGCCAGCCCCTCTAACATTTCATCAATGAAAGGAAACAAAAAGTGAGCCTTCTTTGTAGCCTTGTTAAGTAATCGGTAATCAATACACATGCTCCATCCTGTGATGGTTCACTGAGGGATAACCTCATTCCTCTCATATTTAACCTCCTTCTTGACAATTTCCCTCATAGAATTATTAAGTATTTGTAAGCTTCATGACTTTTGAAGTCTCCTAAAAGGTATGAATAGATTTTGGTGATTGAATGAACACCATTGTAAAGATTGTGATTGTAGGTACCACCTCGCATTTTCTACATCAACATGGTGGGCTTCTTTGATGGATGACAAGGATGATCCCAAGATGAGGAGTTCCAGGTGTCGATAGACCAAGGCTAAGGACTAGCTAGAGAGTCCATAGGGTCGTTGGTACTATTAAGTGGGGCCAAGTCATTCGTTCTCAGATCAAACAAGTGTTAGGAGGTATGAATGCTCTTAGTTACTTCAGAATGCACTGAAGATGGCAGAGAAAGCAAAGCAAGCGAAGCCGACGTCAAGTTGAAGATGAAGACCCAAGTTTTCAGTTCCTGAAAAGTCACCAGATAGTTCGGTGAGTTCATCGGACAGTCTGGTGAGCCAGAAGTTGCACAGTCCAAAGAGAGGTGTTCTCTAGAGTGTAAGAGAAGAAGACACTAGACAGTCCGCTGGGGCAGTAACCGGACAGTCCAGTGTGCCTAAAGATTAAGTCCAAAAAAGGTGTCTCTGAAAGTCTAAAAGTGAAAGTCACCGTATAGTCCGGTGTCGTATGGAATGGATTTCAGAGAGGATGTTTTCCTAGTCTGTTGACAGATGGAATCAGTGAACAGTTCGGTGATGTGCCCGACAGTCCGATGTGGAGAGTCACTAGACAGTCCTGTGACTATAAAAACAATCAGCCTTATGACATCACATTCCAATGGTTGTCTCTGGGCTTGGAGCCTATTTAAACTGTGGAGGGGGATGTTTTCTGGTGTGCCTGAATTGCTAGAGCAAACTTGTGAGAGGCCAAGAGACATCAAGAAGAGAATACAACACAAGATTTGAGATCTTTGGTACTAGTAAGAAAGTGGTAGGAGCATTTATACACTTTTAGAGCTTGTGGGGCTTCGAGAGGAGTAATATTTTCCTATTACTCTTGGTTTGGCAGCCTAGACCGACTAGGAGTCAGTGTTCGAGCTTCCGAAGAGATTGTAAAAGATGATGCCATGGTTGTGAGCAGTTTTAGGTCTCCCATTCGAAAGGGACACCAAGAGGGAGCGCCCCAAGCATTGGAGGCTTGCTCTAGCATGAGGGTATTGTTCGCTACAGCCAAGCTGCCGGTGAATTCATTCTGGGAGTGAAGCATACCTTTGGGAGCACCGTTTCGGAAACAGCAGGAGGGACCGATACTCTGACGACAGTGGTCCAACGAAAATTAGGGGAAGGCGCCAACCTTCAAAGACCTCAGAAAAAATCACTGAGCATTCTCTTGTCTCTCTCTCTTTACTTTTCGCATTTCATATCCGTTGAGTAGAGTTATAGGTTGCTTTTCGTTTCATCTTGGTGGCTATCATGATAGTGTTTGTTTGTCGCTTTTATCTTTCCACTAGAATTGTTAGCGGTCTTGACCTACTTGTTTTGTGTAGGTTGCTCTTGTTGTGATCGAGTCTTATAGTGTGAGTTTGTAGCGAAATTAAGTTCTATAAGTCCACCAATTCAACCTCCCCTCTCAGTGTCCTTAATCCTTTCAGTATTTCATTGAGGTTCCCAAGAGGGTGTACAAGTCGGGACTAAGGGGATTCGATGAGTACAAAGAGTGGGACTTATCCCCCTAAGATCTTGTAGTGAGTAGCCTAGAACAGAACGATTCTTTTCTAGAATGGTGACTAGTTTTACCGCTTCCTCTTCAGAAAGCATGTCACTTATGATGACAGGGGCCTCTGAGTATCCATCCAAGAAAGCGTAACACAGGCCTGCCGGAAGAGTTTTCAACTCAGTTGGAGGTCGTGGAGGCAGTTCCTCTTTGGATGGTTCTAAGTCTTCTTCCAATTCATCCTCCTCTGGGATGGACTCATTGGAGTTCTCTGCAGGGATGGATTCATCGGATTCAAAGGGATGAACGGCTCTCACTTCCTCCACCGGCTCATTCTCAGGTTCAATCTCTATCCTTGTGTTTTGGATTCTATCATTGGGAATGTTCAATAGATTTTTCCCAAGTTTAACCTTGAGGAATCCTTGTTTTGCGACATCGAGAAGTAACTTCTCAAAAGGATACCCTATGAGTAAATCAATATCCAGGACTTCTAACACATAAAAATCTAGGATGGCCTCAAAGTTTTTGTGAACTAACTTCAGGTTGCGAATAATCCCATAGCTTTCTAACAGAAGTCCAAAGGGACTCTTGAAGAATTTTTATCAGGACGAGTGGCTCAGAACATAAAAGAGTAAAGGCCAGTGAATTAGAGATGATATTCGCCAAGACTATGGGATTATACAGAGCTTCTACCACCATTCGCTTAATGGTCAAGGAATGGAATAGGAAGGTTTCCAAATTCTAAGGATCATCAACGAATCATCTTCTTTCATCCCCTCATTAGCTCCTTCACTGTGCTACAAAGAACATTTTCTTCTAAAAGATTAGGTAGAGGTTTTGGCATAGGTGGCCTCTTTTTGCAAAAGTATTCGAGGTGTATCCTAAATCTTTGAATAAGTCATACTAGAAAACAAGAATGAACTGCAAAAGTTGTATTTCTTCTTCTTTCATTGTTCTAGGCTCGGGTCAAGGCTCTTCTTCATGGTCAGAAGATGATGTGGTGCTATGTGTAGAAGTTTCTTCTTGCTTGATGTCAGGCTGGAGGGTACTAGTGTCAAAGAAAGAAGTATTATTAATGATTACGCCTAGGATAAGGCTGGGAACAAGATACAGTCTTTGCAAGACCGAACCAGAAGTGTTGAAGTAACACATGGCCAGGTATAGACAAGTCAGGGCCAGATTGTGTTAGTAACAAGAATCATGCCCATGTCTGTAACGGCCTAAAATTTCAACATTTTCCAAATATTAAAATTTCAAATTTTCTTAATTGCATTTCGCAATTTAGTATAGAATAAAATTTCTTTCCAAATAAAACGCTAGGATGTGTTCTATGTCATTGCATTGCATTTAATTAAACTGGGGATGAAATCACTTCTCATGGGGAATTGTGTACAACATTTGTAGAGTTAAAATTGTCATAATAGTCGTGCTCACGGTCACGAGCATTGCATGGACCCTCACATGATTAGTGGGATTGAGGATGGTTTGGTGATGTTAGTGGATCACAGTGGGAGATGTGATTGGTTATTATGTTTGTGCTATAGCAAGGTAAGCTGTAGGCATATTGGTTTATAGGTGCGATATCTTTCACTTAGTAAATAGGTGCTTTAATAGAAAGTGTGTCTCTGTTGTGTGCTTTTATGCAAAAACACCCTATGTTGCCTTTACCTTGTTTATTGCCACATGTCATACTTTTTCACACTTGCTGAGTACATCTCTTACTCAACCTTGCCTTTATAAATGCTGCTCAGTAGAAGAAGAGTGTGAGAGAACATTGAAGTCCATGGAGCTGAAGTCTAGGCGAGGTACCTCTTCGGTCAACTGCCTGTGGAGCTCAACATTTTAATTTAAGGCCTGAGTTTCACCCAGACGATAGACCAAATGGAAAAATTATCTTCCATCAGCTAGCTATACTTTGACAGTTGAGGAGAAAAAGCACTTTGCGAATGCTTACATGGGATTAGAGTACCAACATGTTTCTCGTCTAACATAAGGAAACTTGTATCAGTGAATGACCTGACTCTGTTTGGTTAAAACTCCCACGATTGTCGCATGGTGATGACGGTGTTCCTTGTAATTGCAATAAAGGCTATAAAACCAGTGCATATAAAAGTTATCATCACACGATTGTGATACTTTTTCAATGCAATTTCACAAAAAAATGATTGATATTGAAGAACTGGAGTATCTGAAAACGTACATTATCGAGACAATATGTCGGCTGGAAATGTGCTTCTCTCTGTCCTTTTTTGGCATGCAAGTCCATCTCATGATTCATCTCTTGGATCAGGTAAAAGCATTGGGACTACTATACGTGCATCATATGTTCCCATACGAGCGGTACCTATCAATTTTGAAAGGCTATATACAAAATCGTGCTCACTCGGAGGGTTCAATTATGGAGGGCTACACAACAGAAGAAGTGGTTGAATGTTGTATTGATTATATAAAAGATGGACAGAGAATTGCATGTACCGCTACATGAGGGGAAGTTGTCTGGTAGAGGGAGAATTGGTATGAAAACATTCATTGATGAAGGTTACGAATCAGTACGTGAGGCACATTTCAGTGTAATGCAACAGCTTACAATAATGGAGCCATACATTGAGGAACACCTAAGTGAACTTTGTAGACAATATCAAGATCAAACATATGTTTGGATCATGAAGGAGCACAAACGTTGTTTCACTACATAAGAAGAGTGTTGGCAGACGTATGATATTAATGGGCACACTTTTTACACTAAAGAAAAAGATAAGAAGAGTGTTGCTCAAAATAGTGGAATTAGGATAGAAGCCTTTGACCCTCTAGGCCAGAAGACCACATATTATAGGTTTATAGAAGACATATAGGAACTTGATTATGGAGACAGAATGCAAATACCCATCTTTAGGTGCCAAGGGGTCAAACACCCAAATGGAGTGAATGTGGACAACTACGGGCTCACAATTGTTGACCTACATAATGTTGGTCAAAAAGATGACCCTTGGGTACTTGCTAACCGTGTTGCACAGTTTTTTGATGTAGTTGATCCTTCAAATGATAAAAAGCACATAGTTGTTTCAGGCAAACAAAGAATTGTTGGAGTTGAGAACGTTGGTGATCGTGATGAGGATTACAATCAATACGAAGAGATGGCGTTGTTTACTAACTCAGAAAACATCAAGCTTGCGGAACTTAATTATATATGTAATATGACTGTAACAATGATTATTTACGAATAATTACTTATGCACTCTCTATTTACAATCAATATAAGATAATTAATTGTCCACTCTCTCTGTTTACGGTCATTTAGGTAACTTAATTATATATATGTAATACTCTATAACAAAGATTTCATTTGAAAAAAGTGTAAAAATATTCACAATGAAAATAATTGTTATCTTTTAAAATAATGTTCACTTCCCTTTGTTCATGTTTCAATAAAAATTTCTCAAATGTTACTAGATCAGAACGATTAGTTTAAAAAAATTAACAATTGGGCTACAAAACAAAATAAAATACACAATTTCCTGGTTAATATTTGTTATAAATAAAAACCGCCTGCATTAACAGCTCCTAATGCCTGCGGTTATCATTAGTGTCCGCCAGCTCTAATATTTTATTAAAAAAATGCATTTTACGTACATACTAATACTTATTTGTGCAGGTGGGGGTTAATGACAACCGCCTACAGAAACCTAATACAAGCGTTTGTAGGGGTAAAAACAGGTCGAAGAAAATGAACTAAAAATTGAGTGGGCCGGATCGGATTAGGATCGGGCTCAATTTCTATTCATTTTTGAACTAAATTTTAGTAAGGGCCAAAAATTTGTGAAAGGACCCGCGGGCCAAGCCCTTTTATCACCCCTAGGCGTTGGTCCTTGAGAACCGCTGGGAAAGATACCTCTGCAAGCAGTTCGTTAAGACAACCGCTTGCATACATCCCCGCACTCCCAAATCTTTTTGAATTTTTTAACAAATTCTTTGATTACATGTAGACAATATAAGAATATTCACATTAAAAATAATTGTGATTTTTTAAAATAATGTTCACTTCCCTTTGTTCATGTTTCACTTGTTTTTGTGTAAAATCTTACTAGACCAATGTTCATGTTGAACAGATTTGAAAACATATTCACGAAAATAAATTCAAAACAGTGCAATAATATCTGTAGTGATTATAAGTTTCACTAGAAGGTGATCAGAATGACTAGTTTTGAAAAAAAGTAATCATTGGGCAAAAAAAACCAAATATAAAAACTGTTAGTGCAGGCCTGCATTAACGTTTAGTGCCCAAGGTTATCAATAAAAACCACCTGCATTAACGTTTAGTGCCCGTGGTTCTCAATAAAGACCGCCTGCATTAACGTTTAGTGCCCACGGTTCTCAATAAGAACCACCTGCATTAATGTTTAGTGCCCGCGGTTCTCCATCCAGGTCGCCGTCACATTCCCCGTCTACACCCCGTACCCATTGCCGTCGCATTCCCCGTTGATGCCACGTCTCTGTCGCTGTCGCCGTTGCCGCCCCGTCCCCGTGCGCCTGAGTACGCCCCGCCGACAAACTAGGTGCCGGATCTGAAGGGGGGTTGGGGGCCGGCAGGGGCCTTAAAACAAATTAAGCTTGATCTGAGAATTGGATGTCCGTAAAAGAAATTCAACCTTAATTTGTCTACACAAAAATGTTTGTTAATTATAAGAACATATAAATTTTACAGGACTTATGTATATGGAAAAAGTGTTATCCCTGCATGTATTTAGCTAGTATAATTGAACCTTAATTTTACAGTCTCCATTTTTTAATCAAATATATTCTTCTAATATTTGCATCAGTGGAAAACAGCTGGTACCCAGCCAGAATTGTTATGCGTGACGTGGTGCTGTGTACGCATAATATTGAGGAGCTGGATTTTCTACTGATAACCTGTGTGGCATCACAGACCTGACAATTCAATGGTTTTATCGGTTGTTGTTAGCGTCTAACTTATTTAGATGGTGATAAGAAGATTGGGTTACGGTTTATTAAAGAAAATTAACTAATAGAGCTCATATGGCTGCCTTGAGTACCTCATCTTAATTAATCTTGCCGGTGTTCTGACCACTGACACAGTAGAATTTCCTATTGGGCGAGGGATCTAGGTGTGCTCTTCGTATCTGATATGGTCTAATCTACGAAAGACTAAAGATTTAGCCTGGTTCGGGCCACCACGGAGGCGTAACACCCTACGTTCAGGAGTGGATGAATCATATGAACTCGAAAACAGAAGTACAACGGCGGAAGGGCCTTGGCGCGAGCAATAACTCTAGCACGCATATGTGGGTGTATGTGTTGTGGCTTGTTGAATCTCGTCGTCTAAGGCCCCCGGTACCCCTTTATATAAGGGTCGGACCGGAGTTACAAACTTGGCGGCTACGGAACCTAATGACCCTCTGACAGGTGGGGCCGTAGTCTTCGGCGAAGATGATCCTCTAGTGCCCGCTGACGCCAGAACATGTTGTTGGTGTCCTTCGATCGTCCTTTGTCCAGTCGTATAGTGGACAAAGGACACTTTGCCGTTTAGCTTTACCGTTCGTTGGAACGCTTTTCTCGTCACCGGAACACTTTACCTCCGTCTGGATCACTTTACCCACCGGTAAAGCTTCTTTACCTCCTGTTGTACGTTGTCAGGAATCTCTGAGTATGTCAAAAGTGAATCGTTAAGGCGGTGGCCGACCCCTGAGGGTCGAGCGGGAGCATTGGCCCCCAGCCGTCGATCGACCAGGTTTTGTTGTGATGCGCCCTCGACCCTTCAGTGGTCGGGCTGCCATATTCGGGTGGCCCCGATCAGGGGCTCAGGACGTCTCTCCAGGACTCGGTGTGGTGAAGCCCTTTGCGGGCTGTAAGTTGGGCCATGGGCCATAGGTCACGGCTGTATATTCACATTTATACCCATTTTGCAGGTACCCGAGGTATATAACTCCGACAATAGCCCCCAAGCCCTACGTCGTTTGCAATCTTCGTTGAGGCAGCGCTGGGCTGGCCTTCGATAGTTGTCAATGCATGATCCTACGGGTGCGCGTGAGCACACCCGTAGGGCGTAGCCCCGAGCCTCCGGGCGATCTGAAGGGTCGGTCGGGGGTTTAGTCTTCATTCTCCTCATGTAGAAATCCTAGAGGTATGCGCGAGCGTGCCCGTAGGGCGTAGCCCTCGAGCCCCCGGGCGATGCGAAGGGTCGGTCGAGAATTTAGTCTTCGAGATGAAATTTTCTAACCACCGGGGCGGTCGGAACCAGCTCTTGTCGTCGGTAGAGTGGTGGCATGAATGCCTAGATTTGGCCAATCGGGTCAGCCTCTTCTCATGATCGGCATCACGCCTAGGTCGGGCGAAACGGACTGGCCGTATTCCATGATTAGCACTCTGAGCAGGGGCCGGGCCTATCGGTTTGGCGCCCGACCCGCGTCTGCCTGGGTTCGTGGGGTTCGATCCCACAGCGTTAGTAACGGGCATCAATAATGGCTCCGACAATCTCACGGTTCCGCCGCGTCCACGTGGACAGTGGATAGCTCGTCAGGGAATTGTAACTGTCGGGCGATCCGGACGGTTAGATGGCATCGATCGGACAGCTCAAGGGTGCGACGGTTCGCGCGTGCACTTCCCATCAACTGATGCCTGACAGCCATTTACTAGCGTTTCAGGCAGGTACACGTCACTTGGCGGCGGAGACGGCGAGGTGGCGCTTGGTCCCACCTGTCAGTGGGCGGAGTGCCAGTGTTGTGGGTGCATGTCGCCGCGCACACCCACGAGGGCGTAGTTACTGTGCCGTCATGCCGTGCGTCGAGGGTCGTGGGGGTGAGAAATATCACCCCCTCCTGGTCTTCTTTAAATACTGCAGCGCGAGGGATTTTGAAATCCACTCAGTCATTCTCCTTCGCTTCCAAACACTTTGACTCCTTTCGCTCTTGCACTCGAGGTCATCGTTATCGTCTTCGTCGCTGCCACACTCGCATTCGTCGCAATCGTGTTTGCGCTCATCGTCGTCGTGCTCGTGTTCATCTGCATCTTCTTCGTCGTTGTTGTCTACGAGGGGACGCTCAAGTCGTATTTCGGTGCAGGCTTGCTGCCGGCGAAGGATGTAGCCGAATGGCAGGCGACCAGGCAAGTCGTCAGCTTCCTCGTGTAACACGAGCATGGACTGGCGTTGCCGTCTTGCGTCTTCGTCCGAACGCTGCTCGCCTACTACGGCGTGTGTCTCGACCACCTCAGCCCCAACGGCATCCTGCAAGTCGCCGTCTTCATCACGCTGTGTGAGACGTACTTGGGGATCGTTCCCAACTTCAAGCTCTAGCGCTACTTCTTCCGTATCAGCCAGCAGAAGGATGATGGCACGAGTCGGCGCGTCGGCGGCGCCATGATCAAGCTCCGAAACACAGAGGCCAAGGAGTAAATCAAGGTTTCACTCAAAACTTCTCTAAAGGGATGGCACGACGCCTGGTTATACATCGCCAACGCCAACCACGAACTCCTGACCTTCCGCAACGCACCCGTCGAGTTGATTGACACGTGGAAGGCAAAGCCCTCAGCCAACGAGAAGCTGGCAGTGGATCCGCTCTTGCTTCGGATTGAGGGGCTGCGGGCCGAGGGGTTGAATGGCACCGCCATTATCGCTACGTTCGTGCGGCACCGTAGCCAGCTGCTCCGCCTTCGGCCCGGTCTATGAACGAGTACGCTGGGAAGGACGACGACACCCGGGAAGTGGTCGGGATGGAGCTGGCAGAGAAGCACGTCATGAAGCGGGTGGCCAAGTTGCTCGAGGGGGAGGTCCCCGACAAAATAACCAAGGGGCCACTGCCTTTGGACAAGGATCGCTGAACCCTGGTAAGACGCTCTCTGCTGCCTTCGTTATTCGAATTCGTAGTGTAGCTTGGCTCGGTCGGAGGTAGAAGTTGCAGACTTAGTCATTGTTGTCGTTGTAGGGTCTGTCCACGGCCACGCCCACCGCGGGGTAGGGGGTGCAGATGTGGTCGGGACGAGCGCAGCGGGCTCTTCTCCGGCCTTTGCGCAGAAGAAGATGAAGAAGGCCGCTGTTTGGAAGTGGCACGGTGGGGTCCTGAGGCAGTACCTAAGTGATAGCCCGGTGGTTGCCCTGCCGGTCGTCCCACCGGCTCAGGGCTCGGGCGGTGTTCCGATGACCGGATCCCCGCCTCAGAACACCGCCGCCGATGAGCGCCCGGTCGGGGATCCCGACCCCGACCTCCAGGGCCGCCGAGTCGCAGCCAGAGGTCGCCGTCGACGTCGGGAAGTCGACGTCCTCCGAAGATGTGCTGCCGCCCCCGCCTAAGAAGACGAGGACCGAGGGCCCGGGGGACGTTGGGGCCGACTCTGGAGTTCTCGCTGTCCCTGTCCCAGCCGTGTTAGCAGGAGCGGGGTTGTCACAACCCCCGGGCGCGCCGGTCAAAGGCGAAAGTTCCTGGCATCTTAATTTAGCCGTTAAAATTATTTAGTTTTAGCGCCTGACCTATTCCGCGGTTTCGCAAGGCTCCGTCGTCGATTGCCGCTCTGCGCGCCGTCGCGGTCGTCTCCGCGCCGGCACCCTCGGCCGACCGCAAAGAGGTTGATTCTGGTGCTGAAGCTGTAGCGCGCGCGGTGATGCCGTTGCCGACGGCTACAGCTCAGGGTCTGCCGGTCGCCACTTTGGCGGCTGGCCAGGTAATCCTGCTGCCTCCTCCCCCGACCACCGATGAAGCCCGGGAGGAGGTGGCAGCTGAAGAAGAGGAAGAACTTCCCCTTCCGGCAACTGATGCCGGTGGGGAAGACGTGATGGTGGTCGACAAGGACTTGGCCATGCTGTCCCCGACCACCCCTGCCACCGTTCCTGCCAAGGGGTCAAGGGAGATGCTCTCGATCTCTTCTCATGAGGAGCCGATGGATCAGACCCTGCCCGTTGTCACCGAAGATGCGGGGGACCAAGTCGGAGGCCGCCAGGAAGCGGCCGAAGTTGTCCTGGCTGACCCGGCTGGGGACCTGCAGGTGCCAGCCTCGGAGGCCGCCGAAGGACCGAGGACAGAAGCGATCCGGTCCGACGCAACCTAGGCCGAGGAGAAGGCCCGGGAGGAGGGCGAAAGAGGGATGGCGGTGGTGCCTGTGGCGCCGCCGCCCGTTGGGTCGGCGTCTGACCCCTCTTCCTCGGACGCCCGAGGGTCGATAGATGGAGGCGGCCTTTCGGTCGACGTCGTGGCGGAGGCCTTCGAGGTCTACGGCGACCGGATGACCGAAGCCCGCCACCTCGCCTATATATCTGGCGTGCTCAAGCCTCAGTAGGTTGCTCGGCGACATGACTGAGTGCCGGGAGATCTTTGACGATTCGTACCAGCTGAGGTGTGGGTAAGTTTTCTAAGCACTTAAGTTTTGCAGTCGAACCTGTGCGCCGGGGCGCTGAGTTGTGTCACTTGCAGGATAATCTCACCAGGCGGTGGGTCGGCCGCTGGGTGACTTCCGACTGCAGGCCAAAGTCGGCGCCCTTCGGCGAGAGTTGGAGAGGGCGAGGGCCGGCTGTGACACGTCGGCAGATGCTGCGATCCGACTCCACCATCAACTCAACGCCGCCCGGGAGTCGAGCTGGATCGTGCTCGAAGAGGCCAACCTGGCCTGACTGGAGGCCATGACCACGCGGTCCCAGAACAGAAGGCTTTCCTTCAACCTTGCCTCAGCGAAGGAGACAATCGTGCGTAAGTTAACTCGTACCTTCCAATTTTTGTCGTTCGAGGGTCGAGGTCTGATAGGGGGTCCGCCCTTTGTCCAGAGCTTCGGAAGCAGGCTGCCTGCCCAACACGCCTCGGAGGTGCAGCACCTCAAAGATCTTCAGGCCACCGCCGATGGAGTTTGCAAAAGCGCCGAGAGCACCACCCCTCGGGCTGAGGAGGTGTGTTGTCATGCCCTCGAGGCTCGTGATGCGCTCTACTCAGAACGCATTGCTGCCAAGGTGGAGGTCGAGCAGCATTCAAAGGAGCTGCAGGGGACGCAGGAGGACGCAGAGGTCGAGCAGCATTCAAAGGGGACGCAGGAGGATGCCGTCGAGGCCCTAGCGGCGTGAATGGCCTGGGAGGAAACAATCACCCAGCTCCAAGCGGAGCTGGCAAAGGCCAAGGCTGTTGTCGAGGCCGTCGGGAAGGAGCGGGACGGTGAGTGCTTTTACCTTTTTGTTCGTTGAAGTGTTGCAGGGGTCGGTGTCTTAACTGTCGCATTTGTTGTAGGCGCGGTCGACGAGTCCCGGACGCTACTGAGGGTGGCCCGATGCCTGCTCCATCAAATCTTCGACGGCGTGCGTGAGGACTCCCTCTCGGCGAAGTACGTGATCCATGTGCTGCGGCAGCTTTCGAGGCTCAGCAGTGTCGAGCTGATGGCCGCGCTCGAGGATGGAGCCTCGTTGGCTCTGGCGCTAACCCGCTCCCATTACCCCGCTACTAACTTCGGTCGTATCGTCGAGGTGTTTGCCGCCGGGACGTCGGAGGAGCGAATGGTGCAGCTGCAGGCTGAGATGCAGCCCTCGGCGCGGGAGATCGTAGCCGACTTCAATGGGCCGAGCCTTCTTCGGGAGCAGTTCAAGCACCTGCCTCATATACCACGGCGTCCTTAGGTCCTGTAGGAATTAGTCGTAGTGTTTTTTGTATCGAGTTTGTAATTAACATTTCAATGTTTGTAAATAAGCAAGTTTCTATCCCCTTTCTGTGTTTTTGAATGCCTTGCACTTAGCGCTTTCGAGCTTCGTTGGGCGTTGATCAAGCGACTGGGTTGGGTATAGCTCGTAGGGTCAAGTGTCAGGCTCGATACAGCCGTAGAGAGACACCAACTCCAGGTCATCAATCGTTAGCCATGAGAAAAATTTAAACAAAAGCGTTTGCTGCCACTTAGCACGTCCAAGGGTCACCCGAGAAGCTCGGCGCAGGTCGGGGGGGTCGAGCCCCGAGGAAACGAAAAGAGGCACAGAGCCTTAAGGCGAGAGACTAAGGCACGGAGCCTTAGCGCGAGAAATCATGGCACGGAGCCTGAGAACAAAAAGTGAGGGGGTCGGACGTTTTGATTCTCGAGTGGGGACACTGAGACTAGCCCCCAGGCGATGAAGGGTGGCCAAGTCGGCTGCGCTTCACCGTCCAAAACAGTAAGGAAAACGAAGGATGTACAAAAAACTTAGCTGATTTTATAATGCGTAGAATTGATGCATGTTCTCGATATTTCAAGCATTAGCTAGCTCCCAGCCGCTCTCGGTCGCCAGCTTGTAGGCGCCGGAACTCAAGACTCAATTGATTACATACGGCCCCTCCCAGGGGGTAGACAACTTGTGGTGATCGGCCTTGATCTGAACCTTCTTGAGTACAAGATGTCCAATATTGAAGGTCCGACCCTTGACGCGCCGCGCATGTAGTCGTCATAGACTTTGTTGGTACTTAACCGATCGTAGAATAGCGACGTCGCGTGCCTCGTCCAACTGGTACAGGATTTCCTACCGCGTCATTTCTGACCTCTCTTCGTCGTAGGCTCAGACCCTTGATGAGTCGTAGTCGAGGTCTGTCGGCAGCACGGCTTCTACTCCAAAAGTCATGAAGAAGGGGGTGAACCCCGTGGTTCTGCTGGGGGTCGTTCGTAAACCTCACAACACAGACGAGAGTTCTTGGGCCCATCATCCGGCCACCTGCTAGATGCAGTCGTAGATCCGAGGCTTCAAACCTTGGAGCACCATCTCGTTAGCGCGCTCGACCTGGTCGTCGGTTCTTGGGTGGGCGACGGAGGTGAAGTCGAGACGGATGTGGTACTCTTCGCAGAATCCTGAAACAGCCGTTCGGTAAACTGTGTGCCGTTGTCGATGATGATGGAGTGCGAGACCTCGAACACGCAGATGATGTCGTGGAAGAATTCGACCACCCGACCAGAGCTAATGCTGGGCACCAGTTCGGCCTCAATCCTTTTAGCAAACTTATCGACGGCGACGAAGAGGTGGGTGAAGCCCCCAGGTGCTTTTCGGAAAGGCCCGAGGATGTCAAGCCACCAAACCACGAAGGGTCATGTGATCGGGATCGTTTGGAGCTCTTGAGATAGCATATGCGTCTGTCGGGCATAGAACAGGTACCTTTGCACGAACGGACGAGCTTCTCGGCGTCGGACTGCTGTGGGCCAATTGAACCCCTGGCGGAAGACTTTCTCGACCAGAGTCCTCAGGGTGGCATGGTGACCGCAAATGCCCGAGTGAATGTTGTCGAGGGGTGTAAACCCTCCGCCTGAGGAATGCAGCGTTGGAGAATGCCGCTGGGACTTCATTTGTAGAGCTCGTTGTCGATGATGACGTAGGCCTCGGCACAAGACTCGCCTGGCCTCATTAGTGTCGACCGAGAGAGTGCTATATTGGAGGAAGGCGAAGATGTTTTTGGACCAGTTGGAAATGATGGCCATAATTTCTAACTTCGGGGTCAAGGCCTAATGGCCATAATTTCTAACTTCGAGGTCAAGGCCTGCTCGCCGACTGCTGCCTCGACCTCAGGGTCGACGGCATCGTCTTTGAGCTTGATAGTTGTCTTGGAGAGGATTTCGAGGAAGGTGTCATCAGAGACTGGATCTCGCCCCGAGGCCATCCTGGCCAAGGTGTCGGCTGCTTCGTTGTCGCGGTGTAGAACGTGATGGAGCTCTAGCCCGTCGAACTTGTCTTTGAGCTTGCGAACTTCCTGGCAGTAGGCCTCCATCTTCGGGTCTCGGCAGCTTGATACCTTCATGACTGGTTAATGACAAGCTCGAAGTCGCCCTTGACGTAGAGCCGTCGGACACCGAGGTGATGGCCATTCGGAGGCCATGGAGCAAGGCTTCATACTCGGCGGCATTGTTGGAGGCGGAGAAATGAATTTGCAGGACATACCGAAACTTGTCACCCCACAGGGAGATTAGGATGACGCCAGCCCCCGAGCCTTTCAGCCTGCAGGAGCCGTTGAAGAACATCATCTAGTGCTCGAAGTCGGCGGGAGTCGGCGGTTCCTGAGCCTCAGACCACCCGGCAATGAAATCGGTGAGGTTCTGGGACTTTATGGCTTGTCATGGCATGTAGGTGATGTCGTGGACCATGAACTCCATAGCCCACGTGGCGATGCGTCCGACCACACCTTTGCCGTTGACGATCTCCCCGAGCGGAAAACTTGTCACTACCCGGATGGTGTGGCTGTCGAAGTAGTGTCATAGCTTGCGGCTGGTGATGAGGACAGCATAGAGTAGCTTCTTCACTTGGGTGTACCAGATCTTAGCGTCGGTCAGCACCTCGCTAATAAAGTAGACGAGCCGTTGGACCTTCAAGGCCAAACCTTCCGATATATAGACGGTCCTGATCCAGAGATTGACCCTCTTATATATGCTTTAGTTGCTGAACATATGATGCATGGTCCTTGTGGTTCTGACAATAAAAATTCTCCTTGTATGAAAAATGGAGTGTGTTCAAAGGGCTTTCCAAAACCGTTTAATGATGAAACTAGACTTGATGCATTTGGCTTTCCGATATATAGACGAACTAACAATGGTAGATATATTGGGAAGGGAAATGTCAATCTTGATAATAGATATGTAGTCCCATACAATATGACGTTGCTGAAGAAATACCAGGCTCATATAAATCTTGAGTTCTGTAACAAAAGCCATTTCTTGAAATATTTGTTTAAATATGTTACGAAGGGTCCAGATTCTGCTAAAATGTTGCTTGAACGGTTTAAGCAAAATACCTCTCCAGTAGGTGATTCTATGCCTCCAGTTGTTGATGAGATCAAAGAATATTTAGATTGCCGATATATATGTGATCAGGATGCATGCTGGCGAGTCTTTGGGTATGAGATTCATAGTCACCATCCTGCTGTTGAGAGAATGGTTGTTCACTTACCTGGTGAGCATTATGTGTTTCCAATGAATGGCTAAAGAAGTCCATGCTTACTGAATGGTTTACTACTAATCAAACGACTTCGGTTGGCCGTGATTTAACGTATTGTGAGTTCCCTACTCGATTCACATGGATACAAAAAGATAGATATTGGAAAGAAAGGGGTGGGACTTTTAAGATTGGTCGTCTTCATAATGTGCATCCGAGTGCTGGTGAATGTTATTTTCTTAGGATGCTTCTTATGTTAGTTAAAGGCTACAAGTTACGCTGATTTGAGAACATTTAATGGAACTGTTTATGCTACATTTAAGGAAGCTTGTGTTGCTAGAGGTTTGTTAGGCAACGATGATGAATGGCTCTCCGCATTTACTGAAGCAGCTTCTTGGGGTTCCTCTGCGAAACTTAGGCATTTGTTTGTTACAATTTTGCTATTCTGTGATGTCAGAATGAATTTGCACTGTTTGAAAAAATTTGCTCCTTTTTAGGAGATGATATACAGCGTAATTTTAAAAACTCTTTGCGAAACCTAAACTTTGTTCTTCCTTTGACTGAACTAAAAGACATGGTGCTTGAAGAAATTTCGGTGTTGCTTTCAAGACATGGAAAATCAATTTCAGACTACAATCTTCCAAGAGTAGCTTCAAATTATAGGCTTATTGATGATGAAGTATCGTATGATGCTGATTTGTTACAAACTGATGCAGATTTATTGTGTGGTCGTCTAAACCCTGAACAATCTGTCGCTTTTAGTTCAATTGTTGCCTCAGTTTGTGATGGTAAACCTGGATTTTACTTTGTTTCTAGTTACAGTGGTACTGGAAAAACCTTCCTTTGGAATGCCATCGTCTTCTTCTTAAGGCGTAAAAAAGAGATTGTTTTGACTGTTGCATCCTCCGGTGTAGCTGCGTTGCTTTTGCCTGGTGGTAGAACTGCCCATTCTTGTTTTAAGATACCTTTAGCTCTTGATGCATCTTCTGTTTGTGATATTAAGAAGGGTACGATGCTTGCAGATTTATTGATTAGAACATCGCTTATTATTTGGGATGAGGCTTTTATGACGCATAGAAATTGTTTTGAAGCGCTTGATAGATCGTTACGTGATGTTTCATCTGCAACTAACCCAGATGCAAAGGATCTTATTTTTGGATCTTATTTTTGGAGGCAAAGTTGTTGTTCTTGGTGGTGATTTAAGACAAATATTGCCGGTCATTGAAGGAGGTACTAGATTTGATATAGTTAATGCTTCTGTTACAAATTCTCCTCTTTGGTCTCATGTCAAACTCATAACTCTTACTACTAATATGCGACTTTCTTCACCAAATTTAGACCCGGTCATTCAGGCTGAGATTGCCCCCCTCAGTAAATGGGTTCTTGATTTAGGAGAAGGCAAATTGCCTGCTGAAAAAATTAACGTTGATGAACCAGAGCCAACATGGATAGACATACCAGAGGATTTGCTAATTCGTACTGACTCTGATAAAATACCATGCATTGTTGCTGCTGTTTATACTGATTTCCAGTCTCTTTACTCTGATCCTACATATTTGTGCCGACGAGCAATACTGACACCGACAAATGATATTGCAGGCGAAGTGAATTCCCATGTCCTTACTCTTGTCCCAGAACATGAAAGAGGGTATTTTAGCAGTGATACGGTTTCTAAATCTGCTGATGCTGTCGGTGATGCTGATCTCTTATATCCTTGGAGTTCTTGAATTCTATTAAGTTAAATAACTTTCTGCAGCATCATTTGGTTTTGAAGAAAAATGTTCCCATAATGTTGCTCCGTAATCTTAGTCAGTCACAGGGTCTCTATAATGGTACAAGGTTAATCATCACCAAACTTGCTGATACAATAATTGAGGCCATGATTATGACTGGTAAAAATGTCGGTGACGTCGTTTACAACTCTCGCATTGTGCTGTGCTCTCAAAAAAAAAAAGATGCCCTTTGTTCTTCAACGCCGACAATTTTCTATTAAAGTGTGCTATGCAATGACAATAAATAAAAGCCAAGATCAAACTCTTGATTATGTTGGTGTTTATCTTAAAAAACCGGTTTTTACACATGGTCAGCTATATGTTGCTGTTTCTAGAGTTACATCTAGGTGAGGCCTTTCAATTCTTATTGAAAATGAAGATGGTTCTTGTGGTTCGAAAACTAAGAATATTGTATACAAAGAAATATTGCCTCATTAAGATAGTTGGTTAGTACTGAATTCCTTCTTTTCTTCCTTCTTTTTCCTGTCTCTCTTCTTTTGTGTTCTTAGCTTCTTGCTGTGACATTCTGTTTTTGTTTGGTATGTTTGTCGACACTTATATTTTGTGTTTTCTCTTTCACAAGTACATATCAGTGTTACTTTTGTGATTTCTGTTTTTCATCTTTGTTTCTTTGTTTTGTACTGACTTTTTGTCCTTCTGTTATTGTATCTGTTGTTTGCCTTCCTAATTTATCTTTGGTGTTTCTGTTTGTTTTCTGTTTGCCAACCTCTATCTATCTGCTTACATTTGCTTTGATTTCCTCTTGCTGTACTGCCTCTGTTTCTGCTATTACTTACTGTTTTCAGGCACCTACTTGTATATACCTATACAGATGTCATACTGCCATATATCTGATTTGACTACAACTTATCCTCGAGAGACGATTGTTGTGAAAATTTGTCGTCTATGAGAGTTTCGTGGTGGAAAAGAGGAAGCTCTGCTCCAACATCTGGATATGGTGTTGGTTGATGCTCAGGTACGAAATAAGTTCCATTCTGTGTCTTCTTTGATAAATATCTGTCGTTTTCCTCTCTGTTTCTCCTTTTTATAGTTATTTTTACAGTTTATCATTTTACTTATAAATTATTCGGTCTGTTTTCCTTCTCTTATGCTAGGGCACTGCTATATATGCCGAGATTCCTGCATCTCAATCAGAACCTAGAAAACAGCTTCTTGTTGAAGAAGTTTATACTTTTAAACGATTTGTTCTCAAAGCTGCAAAGCCGTCATATAAGCCTGTCGATTCTGATCAGATGCTGCTTGTTACACCGCATAAGATTATTGAGAAGTATGCTGATGTTCCGCCATCCATTCCGTTGTACGTGTACAAGCTATCCAAGCTCTCAGATATTCCATCTCTTGTTGGCAACTACAGACTCTTCATTGGTTAGTTCTTACTAAATGCTCTGTTCTAACATTTGTCAGTACTGATCTGCTTATCAGCTTTTTCTTGAACTGTTGTAGATGTGCTTGGTCTGGTCACTGAGATCTCTGATGCTGAAACAGTGTTTGTTGAGCACCAGCGCCATCAAGTTGCTCGTCGTAATATCGCCCTCACAGATCTTATGTAATGCTCTATGTTCCACTCTATACCTTTGTTTAACTTATCTATATATTTAGATTGCATTGTTACCTTGTGTAGTGTACGATCTGTGTTACATGTTGCCCAAATTCTTATTTATCTGTGCTTTTAGGGGTAATGAAGTAAACATATGTCTCTGGGGCCAAAGAGCAATTCAGTTTGAAGCTGATCCACTCTTCACTTTGAGCCAAACAGAACCTGTGATTGCTATATTCGTTGGACTTCTTGCAAAACCATATTAAGGTACTCTACTATCTTCAAATACAAGATATTTTCCATGTACTTTTACTTCTGTTCATTGCCTCAAATGTTTTGTTTTAATGTTTATAGATCAACCAAGTTTAAGTGGTAATGCTGCGTGCAGATGGTATATCAATCCTGATGTTCCTGAGTTCCATGATTTTATTGCTAAGTATGTGCTTCCTGAACCACCTTCCCTTATTTACCTTTTTTCCCTGTTTTTGTTTCTATATATGTCGAGTGGATATTTTTGCTGTGTTATGGTTACAACTGAAACCATTTTCTTTTACTATACCTTTACAGCTTTAAAGAAGAAGCAAAACCTATTCGTCGTCTTGAGCCGTGGGCTGGATTTTCCGCTCAGCAGGAACGCCTTATTGAACATGAGCTTAAAACATTGGCGGAAATCAAGACTTACACTCCTTATGATTTCCCGGTTTGTGTGTCATTTCCCCCCCCCCCCTTTGTTATTCATGTCTTTACCTTTTTAACTGTCGTATTTATTGTATCAATACTGAACGATAAAACAAAAAAAGAAAAAAATACTGACAAAACAAAATTAGGCATCATGCACCGTTCCAATGACACATGCTTTTATGCACAGCCTCAAGGTTTCCGATGTACCGTTACTCAACTGAATGAAACTCAATCCTGGTGGTTTCCTTCTTGTAACAAATGCAATAGGACAGCAACTCCAGATGGTGATGGATACAAATGTCCTCATGACCAGTGCACATACTACAAATTCAAGTAAAGTTTCTCCTCCCCTGTTTTTGCTTGGTCCACTTATTCCATAACTACTCCTGACTTTATTCTATGTAGCTCCTTTTTGTGATCTATTCTGCTTTGCAATTGCGTTGTTTGGTACAAACCATGCTACTATGGAAGCGATGCCGCCAAGGAGCTAGAGTTTGTTTTCTTTGATGATGCCGGCCGGTCCCTTATTGGGAAAGATGTGAAACAACTGCTGAGAAATACTACTTCTAAAATACCTCCTGAACTTGCTGCACAGATCGGCCAAACTTATCAGCTGGTTATCAATATCACAACTAAAGCATATCATGCTGATGAGTACTCATATGATGTTAGACGTATTGAGCATGCCTATGGTAGACAGCCGCTTCCTTCTTCTGCGCTTCTCTCATCACCAAACTCTGCAACGCCACAGGTACTGCGATTTGATGACTTATGTTCATGTGCATATATCTAATCTATTTTGCTTTCTGTTTCATATGATTATCAAGAACTATATCTTTCTATTCAATTATTAAGAATTAACGTTTGCATCGTTATGTTTCTCCAGATTTCGGATTCTGCGACACCTCAAACAACGGAGGTGATACCTTTATTTGTCTTTGAAAACCAATGCATTTTTCCTGATGCAGCTTACCTGATTTTTTTTGCCTGCTTTTTTCTGTACACATCTTCCAAAGTTAACATAAGATCACTGATATATTTAGTACATTTATCTTCTGTTTCCACCTTCTCAGACTCTGCACAGCACCACCCCACCATCTGTTTCCTCAGCGCAGATCAGTCTAACTGCCACTGATAAAACAAGGTTGTCTATTGTATTGTTATCTGTATATTACACAAGAGCATACGAAAAAAAACACATGTTTCACATATTCTACTGTTTCCCACCATCTATATAATTATATATACTAACATAATGTTTATTGGTGTGCCACACGCTGCAGGACTGATAAAAAAGTCTCTGCGCGTAAACGCTTGTTCAGTGATGATACTCAGCAAGAAACTGTAATTACTATTCCTTCTATTTTTTGTCATATGCTCCTGGTTTCACATATAATTATTTCCTTCCCATTATTTCTTGCCCTCACTATGTTTGCGTTG
>BCLG01000066.1:7787-30144 GCA_001602295.1 Zoysia matrella
GGCGAGGAGTGCAGGCGCGGCGCGTGGCCAGGCGCGTGACAGCGCGGCGCCGGCGCTGGCGGGCGCAAGGGACAGGGAGGAGGGAGGAGGAGCCGACGGGTGGGACCCGTGGTTACTTTTCTGATTTTCCAGATTTTTCGAAATTTCAGCAGCAGCCTCTGTTTTTCCTTAAAAAGGTCAACTTGCCGAGCTCTGATAAACGTGAAATTTTGCAAGGTTGAAGTACTTTTTAAGATGAACCACTTTCGTTTTAGGATTATCTTCAAATTCTGAATTGATTTTATTCTATGAAATTCAGAGCATAATTGGTTATTTGAATGGAGTAAATTAATTTGAATGAGGTAAATAGGTTTCACGGGAATTAGACGGGTCTGGAATTCAAGGAATTCGATTAGACAGGAATTCAATTTCAGAGAAAATTGCCGGATTTAGAATTTAAAGGATTGAAACGAGTTTGAAATTCAAAAGAACACAAGAAAATAAACGGAAAGAAAAAGGATAACAAAAAGGGCTCAATCACTTGTCACACCTCAAATTTTAATATTTTGAAATTTTCTAATTTAGCTAAGTTTTAATTTAGCGAGGTTTTCACCTTTTGAAATAGGAAAGAAAAGAAAAGATGAGAAGTAGAAAGAAAACGTTAGGGTTGTTGTTAGAAAAAAAATTTTGAATTTCGCATTTTTAAACTTTTCCTAAAATTCAGGATGTCACAGGGAATAATTGTAATTATATGTTGGTAGTGTGTAAATCATTGAGGATAGAAATTTTACAATGGCAGGATTTTTAGACAAATACTAACTATATTACCTTCAAGATAACATTTTTATATCAACCGAAAACTATGCAACATATATGTGTCCCATCCCACATTCCCACATATGGACTGGAGTAAAAGAGAATTCTAGAGGTTGGGATTAATTACACAAGAACAATCGATATTCTGCGTGTCCAAATGCATGGTTGACCTTATCTTTTAAGAGAATCTTGTAATTATAAATGCACTAAAAACGTTTTTTTTCTGATCGATGAATATGATTGCCAGTACAAACAATCAGGAATTTGAAATACCACCAAGACTGGACCCGTTGCTCAATGAGTATTTTTCAGACAGTGGAATAGGTCCCGCCTTTGCCTTCAAAATGGCTACATCCAACTGTTCTTAAAATTAAATTCACAGCACATCCGTCTGCTCTCGTAAAACAGAATAAATTCGGATGACCTGTTGTGTAATAAGTAAAGTACTCCCTCTGTTTTTTAATTGATGTCGCCGTTGACTTCTAACGTTAACTTTGACTATTTGCCTTATTAAAAAAATTAGTTAAAATGTGTAAAATTTTAGAATATATGATATTTATTAAATTTTTTTAATAAAACAAATAGTCAAAGTTAGAGTTAAAAGTCAACGGCGACAACCATTAAAGAATAGAGAAGGTACATAATAAACAAAGGAGACTTGTGCACACATATATAAACAGCATACTAATTTACAGATATACTCACTCCATTCTCTAAATGATGTCATTTTGGATAACAAGATTAGTATAAATTTGAATTAATCATGCTGTCCTAAACCATATTATTTAGAGAATGGGGGAGTATGAAACAATAGAGCAACAACTAAGTAACGTGCATTGCAACAGCCCGGAATCGACATGATCCAACAGAACTCTGGATTCCGCCCTTGTAGCCTCCCGTCGACCGGCGATCGAGCTTGCACTGTGACGTCTTCCATTCCTCCAACTACAACATGACGCTACTCTGCCGTCGACCACACCTGCACCATTGTTTTATTGCGCGAATAATTTACAAAAGCTTAACAAACATAACGAGGAACGGTGCACCTGCTACGGCTACGACGACAGGCTAACAGAAAAAAAAAACTAGACCAATTAACTAACTAGAACTGCACGTCTGGCACTTAGCTTGTGCAGTAAAGCAAAGGAATTGCACTAGCAGTTCTTCTCCGCCTTGGCGAGCTTGCACTTGACTTTTTCGAACACGACCGCCGCTTCACCCGGCGGCGCGAGCTGCAGCTTGAGCGGGCACGTGGCCTCGACCTTGCACTTGGCGACGCGCGCCGTGTACTTGACCTCGCCGCTCACCTTCACCTCGACCTCGAACGTGCCCGTCGCGTTCTGCCTCCGGAACTCGGCCTCGCCGGCGTTGCCCAGCGCGACGACCGCGTGGGCGGAGCCCGACGCGAGCCGGTACACCCGGGTCTTCCCCGCGGGGTGCTTGTTGCCGTCGTCGGCCAGTCGGACGCGGTCGAACTGCTGCCCGTCGAAGCCGTACGCGGCCACCAGCGGCTCCGTGTTCGTCATGCTCATCGCCCAGTTCGGGTTGCGGATCGTCAGCGTCAGCGAGAGGTTGTACGCCAGCGCCGTCGTCGGCGTGGTCACGAGCGTGAGGTGGGTCAGGGAGGCGTCGTCCACCGTGACGTCGATGTGGCGGACGAAGCCGAAGGCGACGACGAGGATGACGATGAGCGCGATGACGGCGAGGATGGCGAGGACGAGCATGCACCACCAGAACTCCTTCCAGCGGTAGCAGCTACAGCAGTCATCGCAGCAGTCGTCGAACACCCCCATGGCGAGTTGTTGGAACACTGAGTGTTTCAACCTTACTCGTTCGTTGCTGCGGCTTTATTCTTGAGTAGGCTGTGGTTGTATATATACAGTAGTAGTTGCATAACCGATAGAATTGACTTGACCTTTTTTCGGAATGACTTGATAGGACATCACAAAGGATACCGACCATGCATGTGACACGCTTCCTCGATTCTGAGAGAAGCTTATTTTTAGATTTTATTAATTATAACTATGATCAATAATTTTGATAAATTTAATTAATTTTAATAATATAAACTATATATATAATAAAAGTATTTTTTTTGATGAATTTAAAAATACAAATACTATATTTTAAATTTAATCAAATCTATAAAAATCATTTGTCAAAGCTTTATTCAATAAAACTTAAAAATAAGCTTGTGGGATGGAGGGAGTACTATTATTGTATAAATAAGTGTAGGTCCTTTCTTTTATGCCTCCTTTAGAATGTAGAAAATTTCAAAGTAATCTAACAAGAATTTTATAGGAGCCAGTTCAAATTCATAGAAAACACATACTTTGTTCACTTTTATAAATTTCTAGCTCTGGATATGGAAGTTAAGGAGGATTGAAAAAGTATGGTATGTAGTAAACAAAGGAAAGAGAGATAAAAATCGAGATTTATTAGGAAGAGAGAAAATATTTTAGTGTATATTAGAAAGTGAGAATGGCATATATTGAAGAACAAAATTTGAATAGTGTGGATAGAGGGCCAGCCGGGGCCTGGCCCCCCTTGTGTTGGGAAAAAAACTCCAAGCAATCATGCTTCTAAGTGATTATTTGAGAGATTAATACAAGCTTCATTGAGAAACTGAGAAAAATTCTCTTTTCATCTTGTTGAGAAGTTGAAAAAAAAATCTAATTAGTGATTGGCCCTCTCTTAACAGTGTGTCTAGCTCCGTCACTGTCTATACAGACTTATAAAAGTGAACAAAGGGAGTTGGATTAAAAACTCACATTTCAAAGGGACATTAATTTTTTTAGACTCCACAGGAATAGTAGAAGGAAAAAGTAGTTGCATCAAATAAGGGATTTTATATACACGCAATTTCATTTTGACCATAGATTCGGATGGTAATGGTGAAATGGACCATGAATTACATTCTTTTTTTTTGTTTTAGCCACAAGTTTGTCTAATGCCATTAACGGTGTTAACTCAGTTGCGCAAAGAATTTAAGTTTTAAATAGATAATTGTATAAAAATAAAATAAATTTCATAGAATTAATGGTCTTTAAACTGAACTACTGATTTTATAATCTGAAAAACTTCTATGGATTATTTTAACACGAATTTACCGTGGAGGAACACTAATCTCAGCATCATTTTCACAAGAATTGTACGAATCAGTTTAATCTCACAAAACACTTAGAAAATAGAATTTTTTTTTCTCCATTCTAAAAGAGGCTTTATCCTTATTGGTGCTTTTCTCACCCCAATAGTAGTTATAACCATTATTCTGCCGCTTTCTCTCTAGGTTCAGGACTTAAAAATGACCGAAAACGACGGGATCTTGAGTCTTTACTCGTCACGACAAGAAGCAGAATAAGTATCATGCATGTGCACCGCGTTGGACAGTCACAACCGCGTACACGCGGTATTGACGCGGTTGCAAAGCACCGCGTTGCAGTTACTGTAGTTCGTCGCGACAACCAATAAATTCTTGGAACTCCTCGATCGAATCGCCAAAAGTTGCTGCTTTGTTCTGACAGAGACTGTTATTTCTTCGACCCAGTAGGCTGTAGGCTTTGTGATGGGAGGAATCCATCTTCAAACGAATCAGCGGAATACTCCAGTTGATATTGAAGTTAATTGTTGAGTCCTGTAAGAGATTCAAGTTGGTCGCTACTGTAATATTTGTAAAACAGTCAGCAAACTGGCCATCGCATCTTAGCGCCCACGAAGCAGTTCAGGATTTCTGTGGCGATGTTTGCAACATGACTGTAGCGACGCTGATTAATGAGACATATATAAGCAGCTGATTAAAAAAAAAAGTTGGTCACAAAACATCAAAACTGACTGCTTTCTGCAAGTAATTCATTCAGTCTGTTGTTTACATCTCAAATAAGTAGAAGAATGAAAAAGACTGATTTACTGCAACAAGAGAGTGCATCTAGCTAACGAGGTAAAATATGCAAAACTAAAATTTTACTGCAGATTTTTTTTTCAGTCATCGCACATTACAATTGATTTTTCCCCATGGGCAGAACTCAATGCACTTGACAATAAACAGATGTGCTCTGCCATATTTCATTACCGTAAATAAAAATATACTCTCCCCGTTTCTAAATTAATGTCGTAGTTGCATTCTAATATCAACTTTAAAAATTTGGTTTATTAAATTTTTTGACAAATATCAGATACTGTCTCCGTTTTATATTTTCAGACATCTTCCTTTGATCACTCATCTTATTGAAAAAAGTGAATCATTTTATTGTAAACTGATTTATTATTAGAAAAAATTTAAGTTTGACTTGTTCATTTTTGTATTTTCGTAATTTTTTTAAATAAAACGAATGGTCACACGTTGATTTTAAAAAGTCAAAAACATCACTCGAGATGAAGAGAGTATTTTGTTATGATTTGATTTATTATTAGAGTTATTAAATACAATTTAAAATATTACACATTAACTATTTTTTTAATAAAATAAATGATTAAAATTTATGTTAAAAGTTAGTATTCTTATACTCCTAACTGACATGCTTCGAAGACTGAAAGTTAGTAATTGATCAAAAATGGGAACATCGTGTTGACTGGAACATTTGGAAAGTGATGAAACGCGGCATAGGAAATTACGCTGACCTGAAATGGCTGCAGACATGGGCATTACTTACAGACCATCGAACTGGGCCTCAACCGAAAGCAAACAGAACCAGGCTCGCCTCCAGTTTCGGCCCAAAATTCAATGACGCATCCAGGAAAGAATAGAAATCAACGTAACAGAGTATTAATCTACAGACTCTTCCTCATCGGCTACAGTTGAAGAGAGGCGACCGGAAGGCGATCCACTCCCGACGCCGATCTCCTCCATTCCCCATCTGCCCCGGTGGTCGTTTTGGCTCCGGCTGGGATGGGGAAAATGAAGGAAGGTGGTCAGTGTACATGTTCTTCTCTAATCTAGTAGGTTTGAGTAGTTTAAGTCTATTTCCTCCATTGATGCAGCTGTTAGGTGGGAGATTTTGTTTCTTCAATTTCACTTGTTTATGTGTTGAAGTCGAAGATTTCTTTCTGGCCTATTGACTCCGTCAATGGTGCTAGTATTTTGACCCTCCAAGAATACTTTGGTGATGTTGTGAGGTTCTTGTTCCTCCTTCCTGCTAGTGTTGGGTTGGAGTTTCCAGTCTCTGTTTTGAGGTCCTCGTCTGTCGATGATTAGGGTTGGTCATGGAGGTAATTGGCGTCTAATCCCAATCTGTGTGGCGATGCCGTGGCCAAGAGCAGGCTTATCGCCAGTGCGTTCATCGTTTTACGGCATAATTCGTCGATGGTTGTGCTACTGCTGGCTTCCTTCAAACCTGATGTCGCTTCATCCGATGAGGTGTCGGCTTTGAGCTTCCACCTCCGTCGTCTTCTCTGGTGGCGATGACGGAGAGGCGAGCTGCGACCAATCCGATTGGCCAAAAAGGCTATCTGCAGGAGCATCTGGGAAGGACTTCAGTGTATTTCATTTTCATCTTATGTGCTCCTTCGCAAGGGGCTGGATGTAATATTACTTTATATCTTTATATTCAATGAAATTCAATCATTTCATCTTAAAAAAAGGAGAAAGAATAGAAATCAAAGCGTAGTAGTTGCGATGCCAACCTTGAATGTTCGCGAGGAGGTACGTGCTTGAATTAGTGGCAGGCACGTGCTTTTCAGTGTGGCCAGTCTAGCATTGCAGTTCTTGATCGAAAAAATCAGCAGCCTCTGCCGCTTTCTTAATTACTCGCCCACTTCCTCCACCCTTCGCTGTATTTTCAGTTCAAGATATCTTCTCATCGACTCTACGCCGTCATTTTTCTCGCCCTTCTGTCCAACCCGCTACGTGAAAATACTGCATTCGAAATGCGCCTTAAATCTCATAGTTGCCGAGCACAAGACATGTGGTCAAAAAATACATTAGCAGCAACAAAATCAAAGGTGATGAGCACTCACGTATCACCTTTAAAGTCAGAAAGGTGATGATGCGTTTCACTACGGATATGTGACCTTTAATCACACAAAGGTCACGTGCTTTGCTATGGGCATGTGATCTTTAATTATATTAAAAGTCACACACGCACTTTACTGTACATGATCTTTGTAATTTACAAATATTAAAGTCGAACCAAATGATTGTAGACTATCCATTTAAGTTAATCTCTAGTTAAATTGGTTTTTTACTGTAAAATTTTCTCCATAGTAATTACTACCTCCATTTCAATTTAACTGACGTCCTACGGTTCACAGTTTTTCTCATATTAGTTGGCGTTATCGGTTTCCAAAGCAAATCTCAATTCCCAAAGCAAGTTTGCCGCAAATAAAGAAATCAGATTGGGATTTTCTACCACCACTACGATCCTCTCCCCTCCCTCCCATTCGGTAGAGTAGCACTAAATCCTTGCCAATGAGCATCTCGTTGAGGATTAATGAACCCGTCCATTCTTTCTTAATTTGTGTGCCGAGGTTAAAACGTCAAAGTTCATTGATATGGAGGGAGTAACTAATGTAACATTCAATTTAGAAAATAATTTGTTTGTTTTAAAAAAATAAAGCAAGCGTTTGTTTTGAAAAGTTACATCCTATAGAAAATAATTAGAAAGTAATGTATTTATTTTGGAGACTAACTGTAGCTAGGCAACGAGTGTAACTGGACCTAAAATGAAACTTGCCTTTAGGGCTTGTAGCCTCGTTCAACAAAAAACCAAAATTCCCTCCTGGTTATGGCAAAGTGTAGACTCCTGTAGCCAATAATACATAATTTTATATTTCTATGATGGCTACGAGAAAATTATGATATTTTGATTGGGTCCAATTCACTAAAATGGCGTAAACTACAATTGAATTGAGAAAACTTAAAATGTACGGTAAAGTAATTATATGCTTACTTTGGTATTAAGTGATTTTTAAATAACAACATGTGCTCCGCCATATAAAAGCCATAGGCATTGAGGTGGTCGGTGCCATGTACTCCTTACTACGTGTCCTTTGTAATTAATGACTAAGGAATCCAAAAATATTTTAATATCATTGCACTGCAAATTTAGTATTATGGGTAAATCTTCAAGGTCTCCAATTAGATGCTGATTTTTTGAGTTATTTAGTAACATATACTCTATCCGTTCTTTAATTGTTGTCGCTATTGACTTTTAATCTCAACTTTGTCTATTCATTTTATTTAAAAAATAAATTCAAATATATAAAATTATAAGATATGATTAAAATACATTTAATAATAAATTAAATTATAATAAATATATGATAGTCATCAAATTTTTTTGAATAAAATGAATAGTTAAAGTTAAAATTAAAAGTCAATAGTGACTACAATTAAAGAACGGATGGAGTATGTCAAAAGTCTTAGTAAAAATGAATTAGTGAAGGAAACATATATTTAAAAAAGTAGAGAAGCAATACTTACGCCAAGAAGAACATACACGTTAAGCATTATATATATGGGTATAATTATGTGCAAGTCGTTTTGTCTTTTGGATACCTTTGTCTTAGTGAGTCGTAGTACAATACCAAGTTGTACTTGGTTGAGATGGCTAGGACTCAATCGCCATCCATGTTAGACCAAATGCGATTTGGCCCCGCTCTATTGAAAGCGTCAGTTGTTACTAGGGTTACTAGCTTACAAAATAGCGTTTGTTACCACTGAACATCTCACAGAACAACACCCACCATAACATAAGGATAGCTACGATCTACTGACTTCCTCTCTACAGAATCAGCACCACGCCAAAGCATAACAAAGATCTATAAAACAAAAACAACGACTCGCTAAAGTTCATCCGACCCCCGTAGCCGATCTCTCTTGCGAGTTCCTGATCTTCGCAGTTAGTAGCTCCACCTCCCTTCTTGCCTTGCCTCGCGTTAGCAGTTGCCATTGCTGCAGGAAAGATTATCCTGTAAATAACACACTCCGGCTTCAAGTTAATTTTTCACGGAAAACTCAATCGTTTCTATTCAGCCATAGACACCAACACAGCTCCAAACAAATAAAGCATCGTTAAGTTTCCCTTCTCACCCCCCTCTCTCAAAAAGGTCTGCCTGAACTGTTGCACGCTCCTAGGAATCGAATTCCATCCCAAACTTTCTTTTACTACGCACCATATATAATGAGCCAAAACACATTGGAAAAGCAAATGTTCTGCACTTCCCCTATCCCACAGAATTTGCATTGCGTATCACCTTTTCAGTGTTTCTTTTTCAGATTGTCGGTGGTTTGAATTCTGTAGTGGTATACCAGCCAGAGAAAGTTTTTTACTTTCAATGGCACTCGACCATTCCACGGATCCTCTTTACTCTTATCTATGACCCCAGGAAAAGTACATAGCTTATAAAGAGGCTGTCGTAAATTTCTTATTAGGTGTGAGTTCCCAAAACACTGTGTCTTGATCCCCGGTCAAGCACACTGTCTCCATTAGTGTCTCTAATTCCTGCCACTCAAGTAATTTGCACTCTCCAAAATTTCTTCGGAAAGATAGGTTGATTCTACCTCCCTCTAACGCTTTCCTCACCACCCACTTTTGTTGGTGACAAATATTGAACAGGTTTGCAAACCTAATTTTTAGTGTGCATTGTCCTATCCATACATCAAACCAGAACCTCGCCTTTTCACCATTGCCCACCACATATCTAAGGCCCTTCAAGTATATATCTTTAACCTCCTGTAACCCTTTCCAGAACAGCGATGTATTACTTGGGCGTCTACTAAAAAAGCCCCCTCTGCCCAAATATTTCTTTCTCAACAACTCACAACAGGGATCATCATCCCCCTGTTCCAATTTAAAGATCCACTTTGAAAGAAGATATTCATTCATCACCTTAGTATTACTAAAACCCAAACCCCCAAAACTTTTTGAATTGGCCAGCACGTCCCATCTCACCATATGATAATTTCTGTTTGTCCCCCTCTCCCAAAAGAATTTAGCCCTAGCTGAATCCATTTTTTGATGTAGATTAGTTAGAAGGTATACTCCCATTGAATAATTTGGGACCGCACTTAGACAGCTTTCAATCAATATTGCTTTCCCACCTGAAGAAAAAAAACTCCCTTGCCAGGCAGGAATTTGTTTATCCATTTTTTCACTCACATACCTAAAATCCCGTGCATAAAGGTGTTTATTACTCACAAGAATACCGAGGTATTTCATGGGCAGGTTACCCTTTTTGCAATCTAGCACTTGTGTCACCACTTGTCGTTCTTGCTCTGTCCCTCCAATCACTATTGCCTCACTTTTGTTATAGTTTATTTTCAACCCCAACATTTTCTCGAAGCAAAAAAGTAGGAATTTCATATTTATCGTACTCTCCATATCCATGTATAGAAAAATTATTGTGTCATCTGCATGCTGTAGATGCGTTAATCCTCCCTGTACAAATTTTGGGATCAGCCCTCTAATATGTCCAGCTTCTTTAGCTTTTGTTAGAATTTTGCCCAAAGCATCTACAACTAAATTAAAGAGCAATGAAGAAAGTGGGTCCCCTTGTCTCAATCCTTTAATAGTCCTAAGAATTTGCCATGCTCATCATTAATCTTAATACCGACTCTACCCCCTGAAATACAAGACCAAGTCCAATCAATCCATTTTCTCAGGAATTTTTTCTTTTCAAGGACCTCTACCAAGAAATCCCAATGCACCTTGTCGTATGCTTTTTCAAAGTCAAGTTTCAATATTATCCCTTTCCTTTTTGACCTCTGCAACTCATGCAACATTTCATGTAAAATGACCACCCCATCCAATATATTTCTACCAGGTATGAAAGCTTTTTGTGATTTATTGATGACTTTATCCACCATCCTTGTAAAACGCATAGCTAGAACTTTTGTAAACCATTTATAGTCCACTCGCAGCAAGCAAATTAGACGGTATTGTTTGATGTTTTGCCTCCTTTAGCTTTGGGATTAGACATAGTTCAACCTACTCATTCATTTCTCCTCTAAATAGCAACTCGAACAATTCCAGGATTGGACTTTTTAATTGCTCCCAAAACTCCTTATAGAACCCCACTGGAAAACCATCAGGCCCTGGTGCAGTATTACTCTTCATTTCCTTCAGAGCACTTTTGATCTCGGCTTCCATAAAAGGTAGGATCAAACTCTGAGCTTCTTCAACCGACAACCCCCTTGTGTATCCCAAACATTATTCTGTAGCCTGCAAGATCCCCTCTCTTCACTCCCAAACAGATTCTTATAATATGCTTCCACATGCTCTCTTAGATGCATTGGGTTTGAAATCTCCCCCTCCACATTTTCGCTTGCGATCATTTGCTATCGTATGAAAAAATTCTGTATTACAGTCCCCCTGTAGCAGCCACTTATCTCTACTCCTTTGTTGCCAAAAAATTCTCCTCAAAGGTATAGATCCCTTCCAGTTCCTCCTCTAGTCTATATCTTTCCTCCCAACTTGACAACCCAACAATTCCTTGTTCTAAGTCTCTGTCCAAATTTTCTAAACCCTGTAATAACTGTTTCTTCTTTCTTTTCATTTCACTTTCCATATTTGCTCCCCTCCCTTTGCAAAACTTCCTGATCTCCTGTTTCATCCTTCTCCAATAATCTTGAATATTCTCTTTTCCTCTTTTTGGCCACCTTCTAATCACTTCCTCTTTAAATCCCTGATGTGTTAGCCAAGCCGTTTCAAATCTACACACTCTATTGGCAAAACCTTGGTCCCCTGTGCTCAGTAAAAGAGGAGTATGATCTGATCCTATTCTTATCAAGCTCCTCACACAGACTAAAGGATACTGCTTCTCCCAAGTGTTTGTAACAAAAACTCTATCCAACACACCCGTCACTGGGGAATTCTGTTTATTGGTCCAAGTAAACCTAGCACCCCCTCGCACTAATTAACTAACAGCCACCTCCTCAATAAACATATTAAACCTATCCTTCAACATTCTATTACTATTCTCCGAAGATTTTTCATGCTCATACCTAATTAAATTAAAGTCTCCTCCAATCAGCAAAGGTATGTCCCTCTCTTTAATTTTTTGTTCCAATTCCTGTAAAAAGGTTTGTTTTTCCTCCATTGCACAAGACCATAAACATTAATTACTTCCCATATAAACTTATCTTTACGGTTTCTATCATTATACTAGAGTAATATTCACCAATATCCATCTCCATAGCATCATAATAATCCTGTTTCACCCCTACTAAAGTTCCCTCTGAGTGACCCTTAGCCGCTGTCCAATTCCAAGCAAAAGGTTGACCTTGGACATAGCTCTGCAACTTAATGGCCATCCATGTTATGAGGACATCACGATTTTCTTGTCCATGTACCGTCACATCACCTTAACTAATTGTTTCATGAAATCTCTCTCTGACGTACAAAATTAACCATCATAATAGCATGACCAATAAATCTACAACACTATTTCTTTATTGATTCTTAAAATAAACTGAACCCTGAACGGGTAAGACTGCCCCCTGGTTTTTTTCTTTAAGAAGAAGCATTTGCATGAAGGATTCAAGAAAATCCATGAACCTTGGTTCCATCCTTAGGAAGCTAGCCTTAACTCATTCTTTGATCCCTCCCCATACATAAAGGGTCGCCCACTATAGGTCGGTTCAGACTGAGTAAATGGGAAATAATATGTGAATTTTTTTAATTCCATAATTTGTGCACACCGGTTAGGATTTGAACCCGGGTGAGTGGTCTCACACCTAGAGGTCCTAATTATCCGAGATGAGGTCTGCATGTAGCACCTTTAATTAGACCATAGATCTTGCCTTTTTTTGTCTAAAAATGACAAGTGTCCAATTAATGTGAAACAATGAATTAAGGACACCTCTAACTTGTTGAGGTTGAACATGTTAAATAAGTCACCAAATGACACGTCAAGTATCCATCTCCATTCAAAAAGTGGCATTGTTTGTACTAGATGGCACCTTTGCGCCTGTTGCACCGAGGCAGCAGTCTCTTCATCTTTCTCACCAGCAACTCATTTCTTCCTTCAGGAGGTAGATGCATGGCACGCACTTAAAGAGCATGTTCATCTCTGTATGCAACTCGGACAGAGAGCGCGAAGTACATATGCAGGACATTGCAAATTGTTGGTGCCTATCTTACACCTAGACAAAATCATTCCCGTGCATCTTTTGAGAGAAGATTCTTGATGCCTCCTAGGCCTAAATGCATTCATAGGGAGGAAGGTAATGACATGCTGCTCTCCTCAGGATGCTATCCCAGCTCGATCATGTCAATCTTATATCTATCTGCATACAACCCTTTTCACACCATAGGCATCGGTGTCTTGGTGACAAAGCTAGCGAACCGTAACATCTTCAGCTTCTATATATATATAATCGACAAAATAAAAGGCTCAACTACTACTATACTCCAGACTTTGGGGTGGGGGGGGGGGGGGATATAGTTTAGCGTGTTATCTAGACGTGGGACAAACTTGCAAGGGGTATTTTGGACTTCTTCCTACATTTTTAATTCAAATTTTAGGTTCAAATTTCAATAATCCCACACGTAACCTGCATGTAAAAGTGAATATTTAATTACTTAATTGAAATGATTAATCTTACCAAATGTTCAAGTATTTTACAAAAAAACTACCATTACTTTACTAGTGCTTGAGGGATTATAAGAATTACTTTTCTCTCTACTCGTAGTGTTAAATTATCGGTACATTGGAATGTTAGTTAGAGAACAAAATAAAATTAGCTCCAAGATATGCATGTTAGCCAATGGAAATAGGCAACTGGCCTTGCGTCTGACCCGATTTGAGATCCATTGATTTTGTTATCCTGATTGATACCAATCCTCATCATATACTAATCAAACTTCAATAATCCCACATGTAACCTGCATGTAAAAGTGAATATTTAATTACTTGAAATGATTAATCTTACCAAATGTTCGAGTATTTTATAAAAAAACTACCATTACTTTCCTAGTGCTTGAGGGATTATAAGAATTACTTTTCTCTCCTCGTGTTAAATTATCAGTACATTTGAATGTTAGTTAGAGAACAAAATAAAATTAGCTCCAAGATATGCATGTTAGCCAATGGAAATAGGCAAATGGCCTTGCGTCTGACCCGATTTGAGATCCATTGATTTTGTTACCCTGATTGATAGCAATCCTCATCATATACTAATCGCTGCCAATTTGGGTCGATCATTTCTCTTTTGTCAGTAACATACCAGGCAACAAATGAATACTTATGGCACTTATGAAGGACTCAGTGAAGCACAGCCATACTTCATTTTAGGCAACAAAATGAATACTTTTGGCCATCTGAAGCATCACATGCATCTTTGTTTTTGGTGGAAAGTTCATGGTACCATGGTAAACCTCTGGTGGCCGACCCAAAACTTCTCAAGAACACAGTGTGGCCAATCAGCAATTTGGTGCTTGTTTTACTGATGCCCCTGAATCCTATTCGTACTGGCAGCTTATGCAGCTGTAATGGGTAATATTGCCCAATCGTTATCCATAACCATGAGTGCTATTTGCCAGCTTGTTATATGTTCACATCATATATTGTTTTTCATGTACTAGCTACACGTCTATTGATCGGAGGAGAAAGTGTAACATATTCTACGAGAATTCTAAGTTTGCTATTTGTTTGCTTATATAAAGAAGGGAGTTGAGATGAACATGTCTCAGTTATTGAATGGAAATGAATGAAGGCAACACTGAGCGTAAATTTCGTAAAGAGCACCAACAACACGCCAGGGGTGTTGGGTGGTGGTGGGATCCTCCCATGCTCAATAGAAAGGACGTACTGCCACCGATGGGTGGGCCACTAAGTAGACCTGCCCCCTACTGGCCCACCGGCTGGTGAAGCTTGTCCCTGTGACGAGCATCAACGGAACCACATCAGTTGCTGTGCGGTCGGGCAACACAGTTGGAGTTACGAGGCCATGCAGGAAAATGCCGTGATACAAGACATGCAACACTGCTACTAGCTTGGACAGCCAAGCAAATCTTGACCGCATTTGGTAGCCTTAAAAATCTGCAAGAGAAATCATAGACTTCACGCTGAATTTGCAGCCAAGATGTAAAGGCGCTACAAATTCTCCTCATTGTTTAATTAGATCAAGCAGATTTGTAGTAGCCTTCACAACCCACCTTTTTTATGAACTAGAGAGAGGCCATCAGACTGTATTAGAGATGCAGAACCATGTTATGACTCTAGCTGTAGCGTTTTTGAGCGGCCCCCCATTGATAATTGTTCGAGAACTAGGATGCTAACAAGTATTTATAAATCATCTGTGGCTTGTTGGTCTAACTATGAGATCATACAAGTATGCAAGTAGCAGGTTTGTATCAATGTGTTGACACCTAAAAATCACAGGGTTACCGAAGTGTCCGGTACACTGCCGGAAGGTCCGATAAGTCTTCTTGGGTTCGGGGTATTCGACTCACCGGAGTGTTCGGTATAGTGCCAGACCGGCAAGCGCTCTCGGGTTTGAGCGCTCAGCTCACCGGAGTGTCCGGCACTGTGCCGGAGTATCCGACAGCATGTCGGACTGTCTGGTAAGCTCTCTCGGGTTGGGGCAGAAAGCCTATCGAAGTGTCCGGCACCGTGCCGGACTATCCGACACCGTGCCGGACTATCCGACACCGAAGTATCTGGCAGCATGTTGGACTGTCTGGCAAGCTCTCTCGGGTTGGGGCCGAAAGCCCACCGAAGTGTCTGGCATCATGTCGGAGGGTCCAGCAAGCTCTCTCGGATTGTCGAAATTACACGACGGATCCTCCGACATCTTACCGGAGACTCTAGTCACCGGAGTGTCCGGTCCTTTACCAGAGACTCCGATAGTGCTAATTTAGGAATGTTTTCAGCAGATTGATTCTAATTTCTTTTCTAACTTGAGGGATCAGTTGCTCTGCGGGATAAGACCATCACATCTCTATAAAACAGAGGCCCATAGCCGATTGAGGATCATCCCAATCGAACATGTTATTTGCCTTTATATTTTCATTCTTCTCCAAACCCTAATCCCCTTACTCGACCTTCGTGCTATTCTTCATCTATGCGGCGACCGAAAGCGATCCAGCTGGGCTGACCGAGCTCAGATCACCCCTAAGGTGATCCTCCTCTGACAGGGTCCCTCTTGAGGCGGGGTTGTCTAGATGCTGTCCAAACTCAGCGTTGAAGAAGCGCCGCCATTCTCATACATGGACGTGCGAGCAGTGTGTTGGCCCGTACTTGATTTCAGCATCAACACACTTTTTGGCGACTCCGCTGGGGAGTGAGTGATTCCAGTTGCACAAACCGAATCGTTATTTTCCACCATGAACTTCGAGATCTCCACAACGAACATCGTCATGCCATCCTTGGAAGAGTTGCCCGAGGAGGCGTGCAAGGTGTTCCAAGAGCACTGGAAAGCCTCCGAGGAGGAGCGCATGGTGTGGGAAGAGCGGGAGATGTAGGAGTACTTGGCGTGTTTCAAGAAGAACCGTCAAGGCGCGATATCTCAAGTGAAGGAGCCCGTTCTTCCGACCATCGTCGACGACGCCATGGGTACTGGCAATGTGAGAACATCTTCACACCCTCCCGTTACTTGTGAAGACCTTTTATATTACTTTGCCGATTTAAAAAAGATCTTAACTAATGATATGCAATACATGATTCATGAAACAAATGTCCAAGTCATCTAAAAATGCTAGTATTGCATTATCTTGTTATGTTGCACATGTAGGCCCTCCTACTAGTACATCGGCGCCCACAACGTCTAGTGTAGAACAACGTCCGTAAAGCATGCCGTTGAACTCGTTTAGTGGGCAAACTATTTTTCCATCTTATGTGCAAACTAACGCGTTGGTAGTGTCTCCCGCTAGCGTAGAGCCAATCATTAGCATTTCCAATTTGGCCATGAGCCGATTGAATGAATTGGGTAACTTCGTTCCTCCTTACCGTATCGTTACATATAGCACATCACCTATTCCAGCTAGCGGTACGGGTATCTCACATGGCCCGTCTCTAACAAACTATTTAGCGACATAAAAACAAGCATACACCCTCCACCACCGAACACATCTACTAGGCTACCCATTGCCAACATAGAGTGTATGGCACGCATTAAGGAGGGCTTGAGCAAACAATTTCGCGAAATGCTTGGGGTAGACCTTAAGAGAAGAGACCGAATTTATCAAAAATCATACCCTACGTATTTTGATTCGGTCCCATATCCCGTTGGATGGTGTGTTCTCGACTTCGTCAAATTTAATGGCGAAGATAGCAAAACCACTTAGGAACACGTTAGCCAATATGTAGCACAGCTAGGAGAAGCGGGTTTTAGTGAGGCTTTAAAAGTGCGGTTGTTTTCTTTATCACTAACTTGCATCGCTTTCTCATGGTTCTCATCATTGTCCCCGAGTTTCATTTACACATAGGAATCTCTAGAGCGTAAATTTCACGATCATTTTTATTTCGGAGATAATGAGTTGAAGTTGTCACACTTGATATCGGTTAGGCAAAGAAAATATGAACCCGTCGTTGATTATCTTTGGCGATTTAGAAACGTTAAGAACTGATGCTTTAATTTAACAATTTCTGAAAAAGATTTAGTTGATTTGGCTTTTACTGGTTTGTGATCGCACCTTAGAGATAAGTTGGAGGGGCATGACTTTCTTACGTTTACTCACATCTAGCAAAGGGATTTGGCTCAAGAAAGCCAAAGCAAAGAAATAAAACATGATTATAAGACCCGTCACACCATGCACGTCGTGGAATATGATTCGGATTGTTCCGATGATGATTTCAATGACATTCTTGCTGCTGAGTTTGTTTGGCCCTCTAAGGCCAAATCGTTTGCTTGCGATTCGCTCAAGCCGGTTCATAAAAATCGGAAAGACGATATAAAATACACCTTTGATGTAGCTAAATATGAAATAATATTCGATGATATATTAAGATTGCATATACTTTGCCTCCGACGAATGAGTTTTAGCGTAGAGCATATTGTAAATGGCATAACTCTTATTCTCATGCTACTAACGATTGCAATATTTTTCGACGATAGGTCCAATCGGCCCTTAATGAGGGACGATTGAGTCCTAAAGAGATGCAGATCGACAAGCACCCCTTCTCTGTCAACACTCTAGAGCTCAACCCCAAGATATTGATTCAGCCATATCAAGCCGATACAACAAAGGGAAGAACATGATCATCAAGGATGAGAAGCCTATTTCTTCGAGTGAAAAAGGCGCCTATAGGAAGGTGGTGCTCGAAAAGTTCTCCGGTGGTCAAGAGTCTCTCAAAGTCACGATTTAAGGCTCGAGACTCAGAGGACAAGCTCCAAAGATGATAAAGCCGAAGAATCCGGAGGTGGGCAAGTGAAAGATAAACCAAGGCAAGGGTACGGACCGGAAGATGGGGTCCAAAAGTGCCTTCGACCGTCTCGTGGCTAAGTACAAGAACCAAAAGACTAATTTGAACAATCGGTCTACAAAGCAGCCAAGATCACCACCGAGGGGAGGCAGCCCACCTAGGAAGGAGATGAGGCAAAATGTGGATGTTCGTGGGCCTCCTCCTCCTCCTCCACATGAGTTCGGAGTGCCACCACCATGTCCATCCTATGTCTTGCTCACCGTTCCCGGTGTGGTATCCATACATGGGGCCATGGATGCCGGTGCCACCGATGCCGGAGCCACCTATGCCCCGTTTCACTGATGCCATACCCACTGTTTCATCCGGGGTGGAACGGACCAAGGGGAGATGTCTTCACAAGATGCAAGGAGGGGCTCCACCACCGCGCCTATGCAGGAGTGGCACTCGAATCAAGATAATGAACCTGTCCCTTCTACTTTTGTTCATCAAGAGAGCGCATCCGGAGGTATTGTGAAAATCGATACAACCAATGTCAAAATCAGAGGAGTCTTCATGGGACCGATCACTTTGGATGATCCGATCGAAAAGGCCTCTCATGATCATGAAGCTAGCAGCAGCAAGAGCTCCTCGAAGTACACGCAACCGAGGTGGACACACCTGGCTTGACCCACACTTAAAAGAGAAAGCTCCAAAGGCTAAGCCTCCGAAAGATTCGAGAGGAGGAGGCAGAGAAGAAGAGGGGTGAAATCTTCAACGAGATAAGCCGATAGTCCCTCAAGGTAAGTAATGGAGAGTTAAAGAGCCCGAGGCTCCCACTCCACCGGTGACAGAGGAAGCAGTGGCTACTACAAAGGCATTAGGCTTGGTCAACGCCGTCTTGGGAGAGGAATCAACAACGCCTTCGCCCACGGGAGATGTCGATATGTCTGAGTTCGACGATAACGACCTCTTGGACTATGAACCTACATCGCCTCGGGAAGAAGCTAGGTAAGGCCAACGACGAGCTCATCCGGACCAACATGACTTTAAACAGTGTGGGAGGAGGTGACCCTATCGAGGCTAGGGGGGTCGCTTCTATGGAGCTCACCGTTGGGGGCAAGACAATGGCTACTGCTTTCTTTGTTACCGATGTGCGCGGTAGTTATAGCTTGATCTTAAGGCATGATTGGATTCATGTTAATAGATGTGTTCAATCTACACTGCATCAATTCTTGATACAATGAGTTAGTGATGATGTAGAGGTTGTTCATGCGGATGTGTCGGCTTGTGTTGCTATGGCCGAATCATCTTCTTTGTCGCATAACACCATCAAGTGCTTGACCGGTTTAGACTTGACGGACTATAATTTTCTTGGTGTAACTAGAGATGGTTTTGTACCCGTCAATGTAAAGCCGATGAAAAATCGGCTCAACCATATAAGGTGATTTAATGGAGTCTAATCTTGATTGGTTGCAAAAGAGAGTGGAACACTATCGGTCCAAAACGAATGATATGTGCGAAGCTATAGAGGAAATAGAGGACATAGATAAGTTAGGACAAAGATTCACATCGACCAATCCTCTTGAGGAGGTGAACCTTGGCAGCGACGATAATCCTAGGCCAACTTTTATAAACCAAAATCTGAAAGCCGATTACAAGGTGAAGTTGATCCGTTTATTAAAAGAATACGTGGACTATTTTGCATGGTCTTATAATGAAATGAACCGGTTGAGCCGCGAGTTAGTTGAGCATCAGATTCCAATAAAATCTGGTTTTAGACCTTTTATGCAACCGATGAGGAGGTTTAACTCGAATATACATAATCGGATTAAAGAGGAAATTAACCGATTACTTGATGTGAAATTTATAAGACTTTGCAGGTATGTGGAGTGAATATCTAACATCGTACCGGTGAAAAAGAAGAACATCGGTAAGATTAGAGTTTGCATTGATTTCAAAATTTTGAATGGAGCTACTCCTAAAGATGAGTATCCTATGCCCATAGCTAATATATTGATTAATGATGCTTATTAGTTTTTATAAATACAGAATATACTCAAATTATATTCATGGCCATAGAGTTATTAGTTTTCTTGATGGTAATATGGAATATACTCAAATCTTCATGGCCGAAGAGGATATATCTAAAACTGCTTTTAGGGTCTCGGTTTTGTAGGATTGTTTGAGTGGGTTGTTACGACTTTTGGGTTAAAGAATGCGGGTGCCAGTATCAAAAAGCCATGAACTTTATCTTTCATAATTTGCTTGATGTCATCATGGATGTTTACATAGATGATGTGGTGATCAAATCAGTCGCTTTAGATTGTCACTTGGCTGATTTGCAACTCCCTGTGGAACAGATGCGCCGCTTCGGTTTATAAATGAATCCACTCAAGTGTGCTTTTGGTGTATCGGCTGAGAAGTTTTTAGGTTTCATCATTCATAAAAAGAGCATAGGGGTAGATCTTAAGAAGACAGAGGCAATTAGGAATGTGCACGAGCCTACATGTAAGAGAGAGTTGCAAAGCTTCTTAGAAAAAGTGAATTACTTGAGGCGATTCATATCCAACTTGTCGAAAAAGATTAATGCATTTACTCCTATTCTTCAGCTAAAGAACGAAGCCGAATTCACTTGGGGGCAAAACAGCAAGAAGCATTTGAGAGGCTCAAAGAATACTTGTCTTCGCCGCCAGTTCTTAGGGCGCCTAAGGGGGGAGTCCCTTTTCGTCTCTACATAACGGCGGAAGATGATGTGTGTAACGACCGGATTTTCACTTACCTTTCGATAAGTACCGATCTCACGTGACATTGCCAATCCCAGGAGTTTGGCAATCACGAAATCACAAGCGATCAATCAAAGAACCATAATAGAAATATTTAACAAGAAACAAATTAGAAAATTAGCAGATCAGAGTAAAATGATTAGAATATAATCCTCCAAAGGGGTCCATCGGCACACAGGCCGGAAATATCTCAGAGCGGATATATCTCTATCGTGAATCTAACAAAAGCAACGGCGGAAGCATCAACGTGGCGACAGTAGCGAACCTCCTCCACACAGGCTAGCTCGAGCGCAGGAGCGGACGTCACGGGCCGTCAGAGACGTAGTCGAAGTCGAAGCTGAGCGAATCCTCTGAAAACAACAAATTAGAAAGCCGTGAGTACGAATACTCAGCAAACCGCGTACTACCTAACAACAATGTATGCATGCAAAAGGTTTCAAAGGTAAAGGCTTGGCTCAAGTGCTAAATGCAAGTTTAAAACATTTTATTTTATTTAAAGTATGCAAGAAAGCTTTATTTTCAAACTTGTCAGATTTTATTATCTTGTCCCGCAGAGATCTCCGTTATCTCGGATGGGAGGGTTCATTTTAATGCCGATGTAATCTCCACACTCGGCCACAGCTCAAAGGCCGGAGTCAAAAACATTTAGAAAAGGAGAGGAGGAAGAAAAACAAAACTACTCAACGAGGAGCACAACTCAGGGTGGTGTCCTTCCAAAAGGACTTGGCAATGCGCATCGACTAAAACTCTGCAGAGGTTATGCACCTGGACCCACAGGATGCGTCACCGGGAACTACCGTCGTAGCCCCGACGAACACACAAGACCCGTCCACAAGCTTTAACTGGCGTCATCCGTCCTCCAGGATAGGGATCCCAAAAGCCTACACAATCGAGTCCTGGAGCTGTGAAGAGCCTACCACTGATCAGGTGGGGTATCTCGATCTCATGTGGGGAGTCAAAGCTCAACACCACACTAACACTACACCGCCAACCCACGGGTAAACAACCAGTCTCGGCAAGCTTCGAGATCAAGCCAACTGCCCATACAGGGTAACGTGGTGTGCATGGTTGTCAACTGAGCGTACAAGGCTCGAAGGACTCGGTCCTTAATTGCCGGGGCAGGCCATCTCTCCAACCACAACTCCAACAACCAACAACTCGCCGCCAAGGCCGAAGCCTCCAGTGTACCCGCCACAGGTACTCTCATAGGGACTTCCCGAAAGTCCCCCAGCTTCACATACTGCCTCCTGCCCCCGCTAAATAGTTATGTATAGTTATTTGCAATACTCACACATTTGAAGCACAGTTCAAAAGCAATTAACACAAATTTCATTTTATGGTGATAGGTGTGAGATAAAAATAAATGCGACTAAGCATAGCTAAGTATAAAAGTAAAATAAATGTACTAAAGCAATCCTAAGGTTGATATTTGTGGAACAGTAAATAGGCACGGCTTAAGAATGTTGCTAGCACATTTTAAAATAGTTAGCATGCAAATT
>BCLG01000066.1:31087-46209 GCA_001602295.1 Zoysia matrella
AATTTGAAGAAAATATTTAGAGACCCGAAAATTTAATTACGGAGTTTTCGAGAAACAATTTTAGTCAACGTAAAAATTACGCGGACTAAATTATTTCAGGACTTAATTATTTCGGCGCCGGATTAATTTAGATAAAACGGATTTCGGATTTGATCGAAACGAAAATTGGTACGAAAGATTTTTGATCGGAACGAAAGTTGAGACAGACAATTAAATTGGAACGAAAATTTGGGGAATTGCCACTTTAATAATTCGATAATTTTGGGATGTTACAATGTGGTTGGTGCTATTTTGACGCAAAAAGCCGAAGAGAAGGAGTACATGATCACCTATGTGAACCGACGGTTGGTGGATGCGGAGATAAGTACACTCTCATCGAAAAATTATGCTTTTCTTTGTATCATGCTTGCACTAAGTTGAGACACTATTTGTTATCTAGTACTTGTGTGGTTGCTTTTCAAATCGATGTTATCAAACATATGTTGCATAGGCCGATTTCTAGTGGCAGGTTTGGTAAATGGGCTTATGCATTGATTGAATATGATTTGGCTTATGAATCATTGAAATCTATGAAAGGCCAAATTGTTGCTAATTTCATTATTGAGCATGAGATTGATTTAGATCATGATTTGGATGTTGGTTATGTGACTTTTATCCCTTGGAAATTGTATTTCGATGGATCGGTTTGCAAAAAGGGTCAAGGTATTGGTGTAGTGTTGGTTTCTCCTCATGATGGATAATTTGAATTCTCAAACTGATTAGAGTATGATTGCATAAATAACCAAGCTGAATACGAAGCATTGTTGTTTGGTTTGAGGATGTTAGAGTCAATAGGGGGTTAAACATGTAGAGGCTTTCGACGATTCTTTATTAGTAATGTAACAAGTTGCTAGAGATTTTCGATGCTTAGACGGATCGTTGAAAGCTATGTTGGATAAATGCCTATACATCATTAGAGAAATGGATGAATTCAATATACATCATGTGCCTCGGCTAGAAAACAGTAAAGCAAATGAGTTGGCGCAATAAGCATCGGGTTACAATATTAGTAAAGGTAAATTTTCAGTCATTGAGAAACCGATGCTTGAGGTGCTAGAACTAAATCATTCAGATACTAACACGTCGAATCGTGATAGTGCCGAATCACTTGATTGGAGGTCACCCATAGTTTCATACATTCGGAGTGCAACCCAAATTGTGGATAAGAAGGTTCGACATGTAGCTTTCAAATATACTTTGATAGATGGTGACTTATACATTTGCTCTTGAAATGTTTGGGTGATGATGAGACCAAAGTGGCTACGGGGGAAGTTCATGAAGGCATTTGTGGTACGCATCAATCGGCTCCAAAAATAAAATAGTTATTAAGAAGGGCCGGGTTCTATTGGCTAATCATAATTGTCGATTTTTATCGTTCCTACAAAGGATGTAAAGAGTACCAAAGGTTTAGAAATATTCAATTAGCACCCATTGCCATGATGAACCCTATCATAAAACCAAGGCCATTCCGAGGATGGAGATTGGACATCATAGGGCAAATACATCCTTCATCTTCGAAGGGGCACTGCTTCGTGTTAGTAGCGACGGATTACTTCATCAAATGGACCGAAGCGGTGGCTCTCAAGAAGATGACGCACAAAGAGGTAATTGAGTTCTTTACCAAGCATATTATTCATAGATTCGGCATACCACAAACTTTGACTACCGACCAAGGTATTTCCTTTACGTCCGGTCATGTCAAAGAATTTGCCGAATCCTACAGGATTAGGATAATCAATTCATTTCCATATTATGCTTAAGCCAATGGTCAGGCCGAGTCTAGCAATAAAACGTTGATCAAACTTATTAAGAAAAAATAGAGGACCATCCTAAGAGATGGTATGAAGTATTATCGAAAGCATTGTGGATTCATCGGATATCTAAACATGAGGCGACTAAGGTAACACCCTATGAACTTGTATATCGACAAGAAGCCATTTTACCCGTCAAGGTTAATCTAGGAGTTCTAAAGTTAGCTAAACAAAATGACTTAGCCATCGATGAGTATAGGGCTTTAATGCTAGACAATATTGATGAAGTCACCGATAAGCGTTTGAGTGCTTTGAGAAATCGAGAAAGACAAAGCGCAAGTTGTTAGGGCCTACAATAAGAAGGTGAAAGCCAAAACTTTTCAGGTGAGCGAATTGGTTTGAAAAACTATTCTACCCATAGGCTCAAGAAGCAACTAATTTGAGAAATGGTCCCCTAATTGGGAAGGGCCATATAGAGTAGTAAAAGTTATTGTCAAAAACGCATACATGTTACAGGATGTTCGCGGAAAATCATTATCTAGGGCCCTTAACGGCTGATACTTGAAATAGTATTATCTAAGTGTATGGCAAGAAGCGTAAGAGAAAAATGGCCGATATGAAAAATATCGTTGCTAAGATTGATACAATGGCCGATGAGTCAAGAAAACTATCGCTCTCAGAGGTTTTTGGGTGCTTAAATATTTTATGGTACAAGAACTTCACCAAAAAACAAGGGACATATGTTGACACCCCAAAATCACAGCGTTACTGGAGTGTCTGGTACACTGCCGGAAGGTCCGGTAAGCCCTCTCGGGTTCGGAGCATTCGGCTCACCGAAGTGTCCGGCAGAGTGCCGGACTGTCCGGCAAGCGCTCTCGGGTTTGAGCGCTCAGCTCACCGAAGTGTCCAGCACTGTGTCGGACTATCCGGCAAGCCGTGTTGGGTTGGGGCAGAAAGCCCACCGGAGTGTTCGGCATCGTACTGGAGGGTCCGACAAGCCCTTTCAGGTTGCCGGAATTACATGACGAAACCTTCGGCATTTTACCGAAGACTCCGGTAATGCCGATTTAAAAAAGTTTTCAGTAGATTGATTTTAATTTCTTTTCTAACTTGAAGGACCAGTTACCCTGCAGGATAAGACCATCCAATCTCTATAAAACAAAGGCCCATGGCCGGTTGAAGATCATCCCAATTCAACTTATCATTTACCTTTACATTTTCATTCTTCTTCAAACTCTAATCCCTTTACTCGACTCTCTTACTATTCTTTCTTAGTCTCGGCGGTGATCCGGCTGGCCTGATTGAGCCCGGATCACCCCTAAGACGATCCTCCTCCGACGGAGTCCCTCTCGAGGCGTAGTTGTCTAAGTGCTATCCAAACCCGGCGTTAAAGAAGCGCCGGCGTTCCCGCACATAGAGTGTGAGCGGTGTGTTGGCTCGGGGGCTCGATTTCGGCGTCAACACTATGTTTATGTTGTTTAGTGTCGTACAATGCAGCTGCAGTTTTTATTTCAAACACACTCGATTTGTTGCTGAGGAAGCATATGAGTGCTACAATAATCAGCCTCCCTCCATAAAGAGTTGGAATGATTTAGTTCAAGTAAACTATTCATACTGCTCTTGTTTTAGAGTAATCATTCGTACTGGTACATTTACGTGTACCTAAAAAAAAGATCCGATCCAAGCTTTCTGTTCATGTGTCACCTGCTGAACAGATTCAGATAACTAAACTAAATTGCATTACTTTTATAGCTGACCAACATTTAGCAATTTTGGAACAGACGGGACTTATGTTGCAGCGCCATGAAGCCCCGTGGCATGCGTCCCCGTTCTACTAATGCTCTTTAGCAATGAAAGCAAACAGAAAAGAGCAACATGATGACGACATTGAGAGCTAGTGAACATATGGTGTGGTAGTTCAGTACTTCAGTGTGCTGATAATGCTGATCATTCGTGAGGCGCTTGAATTAGTGGCAGGCATTCATCGTGGCCAGTTGAGCATTGCAATTCTTGATGGAAAAAATCAGTCAGCCTCTGCCTTAGCTCTAGCGCTTTCTTATTGCTCCCCAAGTTCCTCCACTCTCCGTTATATTTTCAATTCATGATATTTCCCATCACCTAAATGCCATCATTTTTCTTGCGCTTCTGTCCAAACCACTACGTGAAAATACAGCTTTGGTAGCACTCTTAGGTCTCATAGGTGCTAAGCATAAGGCATCTAGTCAAATATACATCACTAATACAAGATCACAAGGTGATGCCCACTTACACATCATCAAATGTAAAGGTAGAAAAGAGGTGACACGCTTTGCTACTGATGCGTGAGCCTTAATCAGACCAAGGCCAATGCTTTGCCAATGCACATGTGGCCTTTATAACATTAAAGGCGAAGCTCTTTAATTAATACATGTGATCTTTTTATGACTAAAGGTCAAACAATTTTCCCTATGTTCGTCGCCTTTGTTTCTAACCCTATTTTGGTCCTCGTTGTTTTCCGGTGCATCCTGGACCATGTCTTGATTTGGCAGCCACTGGACCATGTCTTGATTGGCAGCCACGGGATTTCAACTTGTACACACAGATGCACATACACCGACACATACACAGAAATGCATATACACATATAAAATATATGCATTGCTTCGAAGGATTATATAGATAACAAGACAAATTAAGTTTACATACACATTCCCATTAATTTGAACAAATCATAAACTAATGTATGTACATGTTATCAATCGATAAGATAATTGGCTTTTACACTGGCCCTAAAATGAAACTTGCGGTTAGGGCTTGTAGCCTCATTCAATAGAAAACCAAAATTCCCTCCTGGTTGTGGCAAAGTGCAGACTCTTGAAGTCAATTATTTAGAATATGCTATTCCTATAATGCCTACAAGATAATTATGATATTTTCTTAGCTCCAATTCACTAACAAGGCATAAACTACAAACGAATTGAAATATCTTAAAATGTATTGTAAAGTAATTATATGCTTACTTTGATATTAGGTGATTTTGAAAATAAAAACATGTGCACTGGCATATAAAAGCCACATGCGTGGAGGTTGTTGGTGGCACTACGTGCTTCCTTTATAATTCATGAATAAATAATCTAAAATATTTTCATGTCATTTTTTATATGTACCACAAATTTAGTGTTATGTGTAAATCTTCATAGTCTCAAATTAGATGTTGGTTCATTGAGGCATTTAGTAAATTTCAAAAGCCCTAGTAAATAAAGAATTAGTGAGGAACCATGTTGAGATGTGCCATGGTTCATTATGAGTGATGAGTCATTTACTAGTTTGAATTTGGTTTGGATTGCAAGGTCCTCGAGGAACAGATTTGAGTTTTGGTTGATTATTGACCAACCGGTGTAATGGTGAAGACATTTAAGTGTTTGGAGGAGAATGAAATGTGTTTGCTTGTCTCATGATGTGTAGGTGCATGGACTCAACTTGATGGTCAGCAGCAGAAAGATTGAGCACAAGTTGGGTACTTGGGGCTGGACGATCGAGAAGCTGGGTGAGGTCAAGGGTGCTCCAGACCGTACACATTGAGAAGTCAAGAAGCACGAGCGGTTTGATGATTATGCCTCAAAACCGTGGAAGTGATGAAGATGACGGGTTGACCAAGTCAAGGCGAGCAGGATGTCGGTGCAAGTGACAAGGGGGCCCGAGCAGCGGGACGGAGAGACTTGCCGGCAGTCAGGATCACAAGACAAGGTGACATGTGTGTCGACATCGGGAAGACATACTTTGAGAAGCATGCAAGGCGGTTTCGTTGTTGGGGCCTCAAAACCGAAGGTGGAGGATGGTGGTGTATGTGGCACCATCGTGAAGGTTTTGTCACGGTGAAGCAAAGTCATGAAGGGCTCGATGGCATCGGGGCGACGGATAGAAAGTTGGATGCTTTTGCCCTTAGCTTATGTTAGGAGAAAAGGTACTTTAGACATGTTTAGAGAAGCTATAAATAGAGGAGATGGCTGGTTGGAGAGGTGAGCGACTCCCACCTAGCCATTTGGTAGTTCATTTTGTTTGTGCTAGGGGTGTGCTTCATGTTTTAGTGGATAGGAGAGATTGTGTGAGAGACAATCTTTGTTCTTCCAAAGAGTGGAAGGATGAGGGTGGTTTCTTAGCCAAGTTTTTTTTGTAACGTGAACCTTTCGATCAATGAAACAAGTTCACTTTAAAGCATTTTCGTATTCCTCCTCTTTCCCCTCCTCTTCTTGAGTCTTGGAGTTTTTCTTGAAATCTCGGATTTGGTGGAGTTTGGGTGGATTTCTTAGGGTTTCGTGGTGCTACGATGTGCTAGAACCTTTAAATATCGATCATTAGTGGAATCCATGGCACGAGCACCTTCAATTCCATCGATTTCCCTGTTTTCGCCCAAAACCTAGGCCTTCCACCAAAAACTTAATATCTCTCTTATTTCTTGAGCTTTTTGAGTGATTCTTGTTGGAATAGCTTCGTGATGTGCTGAGGAAGCTCTGGTCCAATTTCGTGATTTTTGGAGGTCTTGACTAGAGTTCCGTATTTTTCTTTGGGACTACCAGCGCGGTGGTGGAACCTCCGGCACAAGGCCAGAATGTCCGACACTGGAGTCTCTGGTTACTAGAGTGTCCGAGGTCACTCCAGAGAAGCCCTTACTGGGCCATCTGGCCTGGGACCAGACTTTCCGATACCAGAGAGTCCGATCTGACCTCGGAGTGTCTGGTAAAGAGTGCAGAAACCTCTTTTTGTGTTGGATTCTTTTGGTTTTGCTTCTATTCATTGAGTTCATCATTTAGATCACTTCTAGGACTAATTCATCACTAGTTGGTGTGTTTAATCTTGGTGATTCATGTTAAGAGGCGCGTTGGGTTGATTTTGGGACATAGGCCAAGTTCTTGAGTAAAATTTTATTGGCTCCCATTCACCCTTCTCTGGTCGCCATCTTCGGTCCTTCAATTGTAAAGAAAATCTTCAAACATGGACATGGTGTAGTTCCTCCATGAGAGGTACCTTCAAAAATAATTTACATGAATTCTTCTAATCCTTTTCACCACTTGGTTGTTGCCTTAAGCACATCCAACTCCTATAATCTAATGATTCAACTGCTTCCTGCAAGCAAACAATCAAGGAAAAAAATATTTAAACCAATGTTTGCATTCAGCACTTGCTGAATTACGAAATGTGAAACAACACATCACGTCTAGCTCATTATAAGTATTGCCGTTGTTCTAGAATTAAAAATCTACATAGTATTGAAGAAAATGACTAATTAATATGGCAACTCATCTGATACAAGTTGCCTTGTCAATCCCCTTTTCTTCTCCCTTTGTTTTTCATCTTTCTTTCTCCGTTTTTTCCCTTCCTCCTTCCATGCTCTTCTTCTCACACATTTCTCTGATTGGAGCAGCTACAGAAAGAAAGTGAGCAGTGGCAGCAGGGAGACACAAGTCATCATGGCCAACCAGCTGGCCTTTTCCCTCTAACTTTCCTAAAGATGGCAGCGGCCAGAGATTTTTTGTTTAACTGCAGATATCCATCCGATGGCACGGATGAGGATCTCAATTTGTAGCCTTAGACATGGATGAGGATACAATTTCAAATCTGCAGACAAGATAAAAAAAAGGGTAGCAAAAAGATTCACTCGAACCTGCAATATAAGCTTTTAGCACAAGTGGGGGGCTGTTAAGTGACCCTCATAGTCATCTTACTCCAAAAATGTTGAAAGCTTTGATGTGCACTCAAAGTTGGCTTCAGCACACTCTCAAAGGTAAACAGTTTAAGTATGTACGAATTATGTTTCATTGTTTTCTTTAATTCTGGTCCATTATAGCTTTGTCTACAATATGAAATTCCCTATTTGTTTGTAGATGAATCTGATCAAACAGTGAACAGCTTTTATTATTGCCTTGAAGATAATGAAGAAGAAATGAAGGAAGAATCATGCATAACTGGGGCTGATTTAAATGAATATTCACCACTGGAATCGATGAGGCCCCCTATGAAACTTCTACGTTCCCTAGGGTTTATTTCGCACCCTAGGAAAATCCGTAAACTTTCCCTAGGGGATTCATCTTTCCTAGGGAAATCAGTCACCCATAGCCTTGTTTAAATTTTCACAATTCTATCTCCCCTTTCCCCTTCTCTTAAATATCTAGATCTCTGCTCCCCCAACGGCAATCTCTCTTTCTCCCTCACACATATGGCAGTAGCGGTGGTGCGGCACCGAGCAGCACAACACAGGGCGGCGGCGGCATGGCACCAATTGGCGGCGTGACGCAGGGTGGTGGTGGCACGAGGCAGAGTGGCATGGCACCAAGAGGCGGGTGCAGTGGCGCATCACCGAGCTGCACTGCAACAACACGTCGATGTCGGGCGACACAGCTTCGGTGATGGCAGCGGCAGTGCAGGGGCCTTCAGCAGTGCAGTGGACGATGTCTTGACAGCGGAAAACATTGCTTCAGCAGGAAGCAGCGCTGGGATGGCGTCAGCGGCCTCAGGTGGCAGGCTGACAACGGCTGGTGTACCGTCCCGTAATATTTCGAATTAATAAAGTGGCGAATTTTCTCAAATTGTTCCGATTAAATCATTTGTCCTCAATTTTTGTTTTGTTCAAAAATCAGTTGTTTCGAACTTCGTTCCGTCCAAATTCGAAATATTTTTATCTAAATTGTTCCGGTGCCGAAATAATTTAGTCCGCGTATTTTTGGTTGAGATTAAAATTATTTTCCAAAATCTCCTAATTAATTTTTTCAGATCTCTAAATATCTTCTCTAATTATTTTTTTCAGCCTTAATTATTTCATGTTTATTAATTAATTTTTCAGATTAATTCCTAACTCTACCCTATTTTTTACCCTCCTATAAAAACTCTCTCCCATTCTTATCTCCTTCCTCCTCCCTTTTTTCAGAAAAATCTGGTAACCGTCACTGCGTCGCTCTCCTGCTCCACCTCGCTCCACGCGCCACCGATCGGGTTCCTGCGGTGCCTCGATCTCCGAGCCTTCTCACGCGTCGACGTTCTCCGTTCTCCCGCGTGCCGTTCCCGCCAGCCACGTCCTGCCTTGAGCCGCGCACCTGCCTGCATCGCCGTCTCCGCGTGGTTTCCCGTCGTCGACACCGCGCCTCGTCACATGTCGCCTCGATCCTCACGCCGCGTCATCGAGCCGTCCTCACGCGCCGTTTCCCGAGCCCCGTCGCGCCGACTCCGCATGGGTCTCCGCGTCGCCTGTCGCGCCTGTGTGCGCCGCCCAAGCCTCGCAGCTGGAAGTCCACTGGACCCGCGCGATTTCCTCCGGTCTGAAGCCTGCAGTCACCGTCCCCGCACCAAGTCGCCGCGTCGTCCTCCGGTCCAACCAGTGCAGCGTCGCGCCGACCTCATCTCCGCTTTCCGCGCTGGTTTGATCCACTCCAGTACGGGTCTCCGATCTCAGTTTTCCGGCGCGATTTCGTCTTCAATTTCCAGTGCTGGTGAGAAATTTCCCCTCTCTTAAATTACTTTTTCCTTTTTGATTAATTGTTAGATTAATTGCTAATTTATTTGCGATTAATTATTCTGCAATTAATCTAAATCCTTATGGTCTAGATCGTCTATAATTTTCGGAGAACTCCGTTTGATCTCCGATTTTTCCCAAAAATTGTTCCATTAATTTGTCTCCTCGCAATTGTCGTGTAGGATTGTTCCGAGAACATTTTGCGCACGTTTAGTCTAGTAGTTTCAATTTAGATTTAATTTTCGGTTTTAATTGTCGCGTAATTAGTATCTAATTCTCTGTTCGTTTTGTGTTTAGCCGGTGTTCCCGAGGAGGAGTTCCGCGAGCCAGCTCAGTTCGACGATCCGGATCCCGACTTCGATCCCGATTTGTCAGGCAAGCCGCGTTCTTTGATCACATTATACCCAGTATTTTAAACTGTATGTTTTGTTTGCAACCCTAATTTGCATGCTAACTATTTTAAAATGTGCTAGCAACATTTCTACGCCATGCCTATTTGCTGTTCCACAAATATGAACTCTAAAATTGCTTTAGAATATTTATTTTATTTTTATGCTTAGCCATTTATTTTATTTTTATGCCTAGCCATGCTTAGTCGCATTAATTTTTATCTCACACCTATCACTATAAAAATGGAATTTGTGTTAAATGCTTTTGAACTGTGATTCAAATATATGAGTTTTGCAAATAACTATACATAACTATTTAGCGGGGGCAGGTTAGAGTATGAGGAGCTGGGGGACTTTTGGGAAGTCCCTATGGGCGTACTTGTTGCAAGTACAACGGGAAGATCCGGGCTGGGATCTTTTCGTGAGACTTGTTGGCGTTGAGGTTGGAGATGGTGCCTGCCCCGGCAATTAAGGACCGAGTCTTTTGAGTCTTGTACGCTCAGTTGACAACCATGCACATCACGTTACCCTGTATGGGCAGTTGCCTTGATCTTGAAGCTTGTCGAGACTGGCTGTTTATCCGTGGGTTGGCGGTGTTGTGTTAGTGTGATGTAGAGCTTTGATTCCTCACATGAGATCGAGATACTCCACTTGATTAGTGGTAGGCTCTTCACAGCTCCAGAACTCGATTGCGTAGGCTTTTAGGATCCCTATCCTAGAGGACGGATAACGCCAGTTAAAGCTTGTGGACGGGTCTTGTGTGTTCGTCGGGGCTACGACGGTAGTTCCCGATGACTCTTCTCGTGGGTCCAGGTGCATAACCTCTGCAGAGTTATAGTCGATGCGCATTGCCACGTCCTTTTGGAAGGACACCCTCTGAGTTGTGCTCTTCGTTGAGTAGTTTTGTTTTTCTTCCTCCTCTCCTTTTTCAAAATGTTTTGGACTCCGACCTTTGAGCTGTGGTCGTGTGTGGAGTTTACACCGGCATTTAAAATGAACCCCCGTCCGAGATAACGGAGATCTCTGCGGGGCAAGATAATAAAAATTGACAGTTTTGAAATAAAGCTTTCTTGCATCTTTAAAATAAAATATAATGTTTTAAACTTGCATTTAGCATTTGAGCCATGCCTTTACCCTTGAAACTATTTGCATGCATACATTGTTGTTAGGTAGTCAAGCTAGCCTGTGTGGAGGAGGTTCGCTACTGCTGCCATGTTGATGCTTCCGCTGTCGCTCTTGATGTGATTCTCGATAGTGATATATCTGCTCTGAGATGTTTTTGGCCTGCGTGCCGATCGACCCCTTGGAGGATTTTATTCTAATAATCTCACTTTTACCTGCTATTTTCTATTCTTGTTTCTTGTTTAATATTTCTGTTATGGTTTCTTGATTGATCGCTTGTGATGTTGTGCTTGCCAAACTCCTGGGATTGGCAAAGTCACGAAAGATCGGGACTTATCGAAAGGTAAGAAAAATCCCGATCGTTACAGGTGGTATCAGAGCCATACTTGACCGTAGGAGCGAAACCGTAAAACTGGACGTAACTAAGGAATATTTCTATATTTTCTAATATTCTAACAAACCTTCATCGTGAAAGTTGTTTTCTTAAATCTCGTCGTTTGCTTGGTGGAAGTCTTGTTTGCTTAGAATAGTGCTTGTTTAGTTATCTTCGTTCTGATCTGCTGGCTTTCTATCTTCTTCAGTATTTCTGTTTTTGCTAATGCTATCTTTCTAATCAGAATTATTTTCCTGCAACAGACAGCTCTGAGGAGGTATAGACGCCTTCACGCTCGTTTTGAGGAGGCCGCTCTAGAGGACCCTGAGGTACGGCTACCCGCTGGGCGTGGTCGTGGTGCTGTCCCCAGAGGTCATGGTCGCGGCACTGGAGGCCGTGTACCAATGCCACCTGCGGCTGACGCACCTGGCGTTGGTCGAGGGCATGGCTGTGGGCGTGGCCGTGCTGGAGCCCCTGCTCCTCAGGCTGGAGGTCGTGGCAGAGGAGTTGCCATGGACCCTAGGTTCGAGCCTGCTGGTGTTGCCGCGCCTCCTGAGGAGCTTCTAGCTGCTCCTAACTTGGCGGAGGTGATGGACAGATGCTTTTGCTTGAGCATATAGTCGAGCAGTCACAGCAGCAGTCTCGTGGTCGTGCTTCTGCTCCTGACGCAGCACCGTACCACCAGTCAGCCGGTTCTCGCATGGCGATGTTTCTGAGCATGCGCCCTCCCACTTTTGACCGTGCAGTCGATCCTCTGGATGCTGACGATTGGCTCAGGGACATCGAGAAGAAGCTAGACCTGATTTAGTGTGACGACCAGGAGGCAATTCGTCTGGCAGCTCACCAGTTGACAGGTGCAGCTGGTGCTTGGTGGGACACTCTGTACGCCACACTTGACGAGCCTGAGCAGTTCACCTGGGACGACTTCGTCACCGCTTTCCGTGGTTTCCACATCTCAGAGGGAGCCACAGAGGCGAAGGCGGAGGAGTTCCATACTCTTCGTCAGGGGGTATGTCTGTCACCGAGTACGCCAACCGCTTCACTCACCTGAGCCGTTTTGCACCTGAGGAGGTCTCGACTGAGCGTCGCAAGATGTACTGGTTCCGGAAGAGACTACGTCTTGAGATGCTTCCGTATCTGGATGGTGGCGTTCAGAGGAGCCTTCGTGAGCAGATTGACAGATGCCTAGCTTTGGAGGTGTCACTTCAGAAGCTCGACTAGTCCAGGGATGCTAAGAGGAGATCTCTTGGTCAAGGACCCAGTCGTGAGGCTTCGCAGCGTCAACGTTTCAGTGGTTCTTTCCAGCAGGGATCGGGACAGCCCACCTTCGCCCGATCCACTGCTCTTGCTCCAGCTTCAGTCCAGCAGCAGAGTTCTTAGAGCCAGAGAGGTGCCTTTCAGCAGCAGCAATCCTCTTTTCGTTCGACAGGATGTCAGCCCTCGATTCGCTGCTTCGAGTGTGGCCCGAAAGGTCACAAGGCGTTTCAGTGTCCGAGGCGCCAGCAGCAGGGACCTAGGGGAGGTGGTGTTCAGTTTGCCACTCCCGCTAGGCCACCGCACCAGTCAGGAGGACGACGAGTGCGTTCAGCGGACCGTGGCGCCGCTCAGCCGAGCGTCACGCACAGCCGCCTGAACCACATCTCGGTGGAGGAGGCTCAGGAGGCACCTGACGTCGTCGTTGGTGAGTTTTTGGTTCACTCTCAGCTAGCGACGGTTCTGTTCAATTCGGGGGCTCCTTATTCGTTTGTGTCATCGGTGTTTGCGTCTACACACGGTCTCCCTACCTCACTCTTAGCTATACCTACACTTACCACTTCACCTCTTGGAGTCTACAAGAGTCGTGTTGAGTGTAGAGATGTTCGGATCTTGATAGAGGGTGTGGTCTTCCTAGCCGATCTCATCGTTCTTCCCTCGCGTGACATTGATGTCATCTTGGGGATGGCACAAGAGAGTCATCACTTGTGCTGAGAGGGTTGTGTCTTTGGTCAACCACCATGGTGTTCGAGTGGTGTGTGCTCCTAGAGCGTCCATAGTTTCACCTTCAGTTTGTAGCTTGCAGGAGTTATCTTTGGAGCAGATTCCTATTGTTCGTGAGTTTTCAGAGGTGTTTCCCGATGAGTTGCCGGGACATCCTCCAGATCGAGATGTTGAGTTCGTGATCGATCTTCTTCCTGGTACCGCGCCGATTGCCAAGCGGCCGTACCGGATGTCTTCCGATGAGTTTGCTTTGCTTAAGGAGCACATTGATGAGCTCTTGAGTAAAGGGTTCATTCGGCCGAGTGCTTCGCCGTGGGGAGCCTCAGTGCTGTTCGTGAAGAAGAAGGATGAGTCAATGCGTATGTGCGTTGACTATCGTTGACAATAAAGAACAAGTACCCTTTGCCGAAGATCGATGATCTGTTTGATCAGTTGAAGGGTGCGAAGTTCTTTTCTTCGATTGATTTGAGATCGGGGTATCACCAGATGAAGATTCGACCTTCTGACATTCCGAAGACTTCGTTCGTAACGAGGTATGGGTCTTAGGAGTTTCTGGTCGTTTCTTTTGGACTCACTAATGCCTCTGCCTACTTCATGAACATGATGAACAAGGTGTTCATGGCTGAGTTGGATAAGTTCGTGGTGGTTTTCATTGATGATATCCTCGTCTATTCCAAGTCAGCCGAAGAGCATGAGCAGCATCTGAGAGTTGTACTTGGGATGAGCCAAGTTCAGCAAGTGCAAGTTTTTGCTTGAGAAAGTTATTTTTCTGGGCCATGTTGTCACAGCTGAGGGTGTTGCCGTTGATCCTGAGAAGGTCATGCCTGTTGTGGAGTGGGAGTCTCCGAGGTCAGTTTCTGATGTGAGGAGTTTTCTTGGATTGACAGGTTACTATCGCCGATTCATTGAGAACTTCTCCAGGATTGCTAAGCCTATGACTGAGCTGACTCAGTTGGGTGTGACGTTTGTCTGGTCAGATGCTTGTGAGAGAAGTTTCCAGGAGCTGAAACGAGCCCAACCATGCGGGAGGAGGAGGCCAGGGCTGGTGGTGGTGACTGGGATTGAGGCGAGTGTTGGCGGCGGTGGCGCAAGCAGGGTGCCTCGAGTGAGACTAGATTGGAAAGTGGCAAATAATGAGGGAGCAAACCCTAGATGGGTGCTTATATGCATGCCAGTTCGAGTGATAGATTTAATGACTCTTAGATGGTTGGAGTTTGTTACCTTTGCCGACCAACGTTCAGATGTTATATGTTACAATAATTACCAACTCATACTCCATGGCTACATCCAATTTTAGAGACTCACGGTGTGACATACACTTTTAGTGACTGATCGCTGGTGGCTAAAATCGGTTGGTAAAAGTGAATCATGGTGTAGTGAAAGTGAAACGAAGAATTGGACACAACTGAATCATTCAGGTTGAACAATTTGAATAAGTCACCAAATGAGACATCAGGTATCTATCCCCATTGAAAAAAGTTACATTGTTTGTACTCAAGGGTAGCTTTGTGCTAAGGCTACAGGCTCTTCATCTCTTTCAGCAGCAACTCAATTCTTCCCTACTTTATGAGGTAGATGCATGGGCTGCACTTAAAAGAACATGTTTGTATCTGTTCATTTCCATCAGCGTGTCAACAAGCTAGCATGCCAACTTGGACAGAGAGGCGCGAAGTACATATGCTGGACACTGCAAATTGTTGGTGCCTATCTTAAATATAGAGGAAAGCATTCCCATGCATCTTATGAGAAAAGATTCATGATGCCTCTTAGACCTAAATGTGTTCATATGGAGGATCTAATGGCTCTCATCCGGACACCTTGTGCATTGATGTCTTGGTTACAAACCTAGTGAGAGTGCTCATCAATGAGGATTTACTGATCTTATATAGGCATGAGTGCGTAACCGTGTATACTGCATCTTTAGCTACTATTTGTATAATCAGCCAAATAGAGACTCAATTACAAATGTGTTCTGGGACATTGCATTG
>BCLG01000066.1:46309-66664 GCA_001602295.1 Zoysia matrella
TGAGAGATTATATAATAATTTCTTGTCTCTCTACTCATAGTGTTATATTAATGGTACAATTGAATGTTAGTTAGAGAACCAACTAAAATTACCTCCAAGATTTGCATGTTAGCCAATGGAAATAGACAAATGGCTGTGCATCCAACTTGATTTGTTCTATCAATTGATTTGGTTTCCCTGATTGAAACCAACCCTTATCACATACTAGTAATCACAGCCTACTTGGGGGTATCCTTTCTTTTCAGTCAGTAACATCTGGCAACAAAATGAACACTTCACTTGCGGAGCTCCCTCTGTGAGGCACAACCAGAGTGCTGAGAATATCACTGGACTGCCCATTCGAAGGGTCATTACTTCACTCTTGCTCTAGGGGAGGAACTCCTAGCTGCTCCAAACTTAGTGGAGATGGCGGGCCACCAGACTGACCAAATTGAGTGTCTGCTTGAGCACTCCTGCCAGCAGTAGCCTCAGCGAGGTCATGCTCTAGTGTAGGATGCGGTGCCCTATCACTAGACATCTAGGACCCACATGACTGTATTGTTGAGCACCGCTCACTCGATCCACTAAATATGGATGGCTTTCTATTGGAGATCAAGAAGAAGCTTGACCTCATGCAGTGCCACAACCAGGAGGCAATTTGCGTCTAGCAACGCACCAGCTCATGGGTACCACAGATGCCTGGTGGTACAGCTACTGTGCAACCCTCGCTGCTACGAAGCACTACGTGTGGGACTACTTCATCGACGCTATCCATGGCTATCACATTGTGGCCAATGAGCAATTTGGTGCATGTTTTATTTTCCTGATGCCTCAGAATCCTATTCATCCCATCAAGTTTGTCACAGTTGATGGATGATGTAGCTGCCATGGGTAATGCTTATTATCCATAACCATGCGTGATATTTGCCATCTTTCACCTGTTCATGTCAGTTTCTCAAGTACTACATGCCTATTGAGTTTGAGGAGAAGTGCGACATGTTTGATGAGAATTGTTAGTTTGCTATTTGTTTGATTATATAAATAGGGGAAAGGAGATGAAGAGCTCTCAGTTGCTAAATGCAAATGAATGAAGGCAACACCAAACTTACATATGTAAAGAGCATCAACAACACGCCTGGTGCGTTGGATTGGCCATAAAATGCCATGATAGACGACATGCAGTGAATATACTAGATAGAACAGGTAAGCAAATCATGATCGTATTGGGTGGCATTAATTAAATATCTGCAAGGAAAGCATAGACTTCAAGTTGAGTTTGTAGCCAAGAAATAAAGGCATAAAATTTATCCTTATTTGGTTTAAAGGAAATTTATCTGTTGAATACTATGTGGTTTGGTCCAGGCCACACGCCTGATTGATATTCTTCTGAGGATATCGATAAATTATGTTTGTCCATAACACACCACATAGATCATTTAATCTTTTTTCCAGTGGTATATTAGTAACCTTCACAATCCACCTTTTTGACGAGCTACTAGAGAGAGGCCATCAGACAATGAATTAGAGATTAAGGAAGCAGGGTCCCTTTACATGTTTGTTTTGGGTGCAGCAGTTTTTAGCGGCCTGACTGATCATTGTTGGAGCACAGTATCAACTTTGTACATATGCTTCGCATCTATTTTTACATTGTTTATTGCCGTGCTACTCTGCTGCAGGTTTTAATTTGGATGCACTCGGTTAGTTGCGGAGGAAGCATGAGTGCTAATCAGCCTCCCTCGATACAAGAGTAGGAATGATCTGTTTCAAGTAACTATTCGTACAGTTGTTGCTTTAGATTAATCATTCATACTGGTTATACATTTACATATATGTAAAAAAAAGATCCAAGCTTTCTATTCATGTCTTGTCAGATCAGAGTCAGATAAAATTGAGGGTTTAGTTTGTGAATGCCCAATACCATGTATTTGCTTTCAAATCGATTGACACATTCATTTTTATAGACCACATTGCAAGCCTCTCATAATTAAGCTTGTTAGTTGCCAGTACTCCACACATAAAAAACTGAAGAAAGCTGTATTATAAGTACTAGAAACCGTACAAAATGATGAACACAGTTGAGTAACTGAAAAAAGGGTTTAGAAGTTTCTAGTAAGATGTTATCTCTCTTTTTCCTTAGAACTGGATATTGCATCTTGCATACAAGCAAAGTTGGGTAATACACTCTCTACGTGCTTCCATTTGTTCGCACTTTTTTCAACTTTCATCTTGCATGCAAGCAAATTTGAGTTGTGCATTATATGTGGTAGATTTGTCTGCTGATGATGTTTATTGTTTGACAGGAGGTGCTTGAACAACAAGATAGAAGGTCCCTCGTTGCATTACTGCAGCTCCTGATGCCTCCAATTTCAATATTGCACTTTGTCTCTAATTATACCTCATTCGTGCTTTAGAACACTAGAAATAAGTAGAAGAGACAAAAAGGGAAAAAATCAAGCAAGTGGTGCTTTTGATATTTTAATAATTGCTAAGAAAAATAATGACAATAATTTTGATCATCGGTACCCTTTTGTTCTCAATTCTATTATTGATGGTAGTGATTTGAGGGGCCTTGAGATGTTGGGAGTTACAATATATATGGGATAACTCTTTAAAAATATGGCCAATCTATGAGAAATTGTATAGAATTTTAATGATTACAAAATGGAATAAAAATTTCCCAATGGTTATAGCGCTCTATAGTTCTATTTCCAAATAGTCATTCATCCATGAACACTGGAGAAGCTTCTTTTATTGATGGTTTCAGTGACAACATTTGGACTAAGTAATATCATGGCACTCCAACGGAAAAAAAACTCAATTTACATGTTGTGAAACAGCCCCACGAGTATTTTGTTAAGAAGATCTCACATAGATTGAGAAAGTACATGAAGCCTTTACACAGTGGTACCGTAACCCGTGTGAGAATGATTAATGACCTAGGCCGGACCTTAGTCTTATGCTTTGGCGTAGGACAGATGAGGAGATTTTTTAACCCCAACCTGAAATTTGTTCACACAGGGAATCAAACCTAGTAGTGATGACTGCTACTAGAGCCAACTAACTAACTCAGCTTGATATCCATCTGCATTATGAAGAGGCTAGAATAAAAAAAACTAGAAGGTTACAGCAACATGGGTTGGGCCAAAATGTAAGTGGCGGATACATCATTGATGCTTTTATCACAACATATTGATTGACTCAGCTAACAAGGAAAGCCGAGACAGTATCAAAAGAGCCAAAGTAAATGAACTACTAGAACACAATTTAAATATAAAATACATTCAGTTATTAGTTAATTTAACTATAACATATTGATTCACTTTAGCGATGGAAGAGATTGCATGAGACTTACATGGGAACATTCCTTGGTGTATGCTTTTTGCTGATGATGCGGTGCTAGTGAATGAGAGCAGGATAGGGGTGAACTAAAAGTTAGAATCGCGAGGACACAGACTTTGGAGTCAAAGGGTTTTAGACTTAGTAGGTTTAAAACAGAGTATATGAGGTGTGATTTCAGTGCTACCACACAGTCGAGGAGGGAGATGTTAGACTTGATGGCCGGGTGGTACCCAAGAAGTACACTTTCTGTTATTTAGGTTATATGTTGCAGAAAGATGAGAATATTGATGAAGATGTAAGTCATAGAATTAAAGCCAGATGGTTGAAGTGGCATCAAGCTTCTGGAGTCTTATGTGATAGTAGAGTGCCATAAAAGCTCAAGGATAAATTCTATAGGACTGCAATTCATCCTGCCATGCTATATAGAGCAGAGTGTTGGCCTACGAAAAAGCAACATGTCCAACAGCTACACGTAGCCAAAATGTGTATGTTGAGATGGATGTGTGATTACATGAGGAAAGATTGTGTCCACAACGATGACATACAAGAGAGATTTGGAGTGGCACCAGTTGAGGAGAAGTTTGTGCAGCATTGTTTGAGGTAGTTTGGACATATTCAATGAAGACCGCAGGAGGCACCGGTTCGTAGCGGAACGGTTGTTGCTCCTTTTTAGTTGTTTCTCAGGGTTTAATCTCTTGCCTACCCCCAACTTGTTTGGAACTAAAGGCTTTGTTGTTGTTGTTGTATTAGCTAATGGTAAAAAATTAAAACAAGAATCCTGAGTTGAAATACGGCAATCAATAAGTGATGATGCTTGATTAGAGAAGTATATCACATCGTATGCATTATGCCGTTGCCATAAAAATCAGAATACCTAACATGCATGGCCAAATATGATATTATCAAACCCGAAGTCACTGATGGAGGTTTATGGTAGTTTCTACAGTAATGCTGGTCAAGAGGAGTTAGGACCGGCACTATCAAAACCCCATTCAAGATGGAGGAAACGGCTACATCACGAATGGGCACTAGTAACTCTCAGGTTTATGGGCACTAGTAACTTCGAGGTTTAGTACTCCATTATGTTGTTGATGCTCATTGTGGCTCATAAACAACACCAACTCAATCCCCAACCCTTGTACTATAAAAGGAACCCGACGATAGACAGAAAGAGGATATGTCTTACTCACCCTACCATCTCTCTGGAAGAACACTCTTACTTGCTATCCACTAGCACACTCAATGCACATCATAGTGTTCCAGTGGACATAGGGTTGTTATCCTTCGGAAGCCCAAACCTGTCTAAATCTCTTGTCTCTTTCTTGACTAATCTTAATCCTAGCAAAGTATCCACAAATCAAATATCTGTTGATCTCAGTCTCAAATCATGCGTTGAGATATTACAAAAGACTTCATTCACTCCACCAGAAGAAAAATAACTTCAAACTGGACGATTCAGCAAATTTTCAACATTAGAAAACGAGGCACTAACATAATAGTTATCCTAAAAAAATGTTATATGACCTGGATTTCCTGCCAATATCTATGAGGCCTTCTGGGAATAATGAAACAAGAGATGATGGTTATGTCTTTATAGTCTCGTTCTACAAATTTACCTCCTTCCACCTTAAATTGGTGTTATTATTATTAATTTTGTTAAAGTGCAAAGAATAAAAAAACCCAATACAGGACCATATTTATTCTTAATGTGGGCTCAAAAATTATTACAAGAGTTAACACAAACAGAATATCATAAAATATTTATTGGACAAACAAAAAATATAGTGGTAGGGAAATTTTTAGGAACTTTTAGACGGTTTGGTGCGAAAGCGCAAATATGAAACATGACACACTGGATACCGATCCACCACTCCAAGTTTAGGCGAGCGCAAGTATCATCAATGGTTCACAATGCCATAGGCAAAGCGTGGCAAAGCATGAAACTAGTTACCAACACCGTCTAAGATGTGTTGCATCGTTGAGGCTCCTGATGCTTCTGGTTCCTAGAATCCTGTTTACTCCGAATCGCATCTCTCAAGTAAGGGCTTTATTCACTCTAGTGCTAGAAACTTATGAACGGCAGAAATGGCACTGGAAAAAGAAACTTATGAACCAGCTGGACTCTGGACATCAGACATACTTCTATTTTGGCATATATGTGAGATGGACTGTTGCTTCATTTAAGCCTTGCGTCTTTGGCGCCATTAGGTCTTGTTAGATCCTCCCTACGGTTTTATAGTTGACATTGGTTATTGTAAATTTAAACTAACTGATATCAACAGAAGACAGGAGATAGTATTTTACAATTTTTTATGCTGGAGAGTAGTGTATTTAAAATATACCTAACCATTAAAATAATTTCTGCAGCTGAAATATAGATTTTCAGCTGACATTCATAATTCCTCCACACAGAAAACATTACTTCACATAGATGGCTAGGTATATTTTCACTGAGAACTGACTTGGATATGAGGCTGTATTATTAGGATACTGATATTTGAAAAATTCTAAATAAATATTAGGATACTGAAGTTTTAAGTATCAGGAGTGAAAAAAGAAGGGCTGCTTCCATTCGTGAACATGCATCGTTGATACTCCTTCTGCCTTTATTTGAATCACTACTTATAATTTTTTATATTTGAGCTAACTTTTTGAATAAAATGAATGGTAAAGATGACGTTAGAAGTCAACGGTGACAACAGTTAAGAAATGGAGGGAGTATTTTTTTTTTCCAATAACCTTCAAAAGAGAGATATACGAATGGAGAAAAAACAAAGTACATCAAGCAATTTTCTCTAGGCATGCAGCTTGACCATGCCACATTGTCAACAATCTTGTAGCTAACAATATTTGCCTTGTCGTTACAGCTTGTTTCTGTGTAGCTTTTATGTACAACAATCACCCTGATTCCATGATGCCTGGCAAGAAACTGAGTTAGAAGACCTATCGATGTCAATCCACTCTTCTCTTATCCTCCTGTGGAAGCCCCTGGCTGCTTCCACCATCAGTTGCCTCACCCTGTCCCTTCTCTCCGTCAAACCCTCGCTTCCTGTTGAGCCACGTGGGTGCTGGCTGCACTTCATCGCTCACTAATATGTTCGTGAATGTCCCTCCACACCAGCATTTCAGCTTTTTGCTTTCTGGATTTAAAAATTCACAACAAGAAACGTAGCGCGGGGAGGCAAAAATGTATTACCACTGCGATTTCACATTTGGAGAAAGCAAGTTCTAATTTGAGGCAAAATAAGTTAACGAAGAGACCTAGACCACGTCATAGATGTGTTGGCCATTAGTACAGAATAAAATGCTTGGGGGGTCAACCTTTTTCGCACATAAGTTTTCGATACTCTGATCATAAGCCGTTGTCAGTGTTACTCTCTTCAAATACCAAATTTGATATAAATATAGCACTTGCTGTGATTTGCTCAGGCTGCAAATTACAAAGTATTCATGTGTCAATTATTATGGACAGGAGAAGGTGGAGAAGTGCATGCACCTTCGTCTCACGCCCGGTGTGCTTCAAATTGGCAAGATGCTTCAAAAGTAAACTTTGTCAAGAAAAGCAAAAAAAATAATTCATTTGCAAATTTTATATTTCTATAACCCTTTTGCCTAGAAAATTCAGTCATCTATGATACAGGTATGTGAGATAAATTTTCCAAATTTTCAAATTGCCTTCCTCGCTGTGAACCAGACAAGAGTGTAAATTCTTGTTGTTACACTATGCGGACCCTGTGCAAATAGGAGCTACATGGACTGGGCCATCCTTTTTTTATGCACCCCCTCCCAGGTGTCAAGTTGTAGAGGCATTAAATTATTCTCTCTTTAGATTAAAGTGTCAGTTCTTTCAAAATCACATATTGATGTAGTCTTTGACTTGTTACAACATCATCCTATAAATTCTTCTTTTGAGAGTGATACCGGGCCAGTGCTCCACTGTAATGCTATGTCAGTTTTTACAGTTACTTGGGTTCCATTTGTCATGACATTGCTTGTCACTGTTCCATTTGTGTGTAAATGTTAGGTTTGGGAGGCATCAGAAGACTGCTGACATTGCAAACTATAGGGTACACCTGTGTTTGCACTCCTTAATCTCAACTGCCTACGTAGATGCTTCAGTGTGAGAAAATGATGATGGCAGTTCTTCACGATGAAATCGTGTAAAGTCCATTGCTTGGCGCCAGGGTACACAAATAGATCGTGGGGTAATGAGAAGGGAAACTGTAACATTTCATGCTTTCAAAATTTCTCAAAGAGAGTAAGTTCAGAATTTTTCAAAAGTTCTAAAGTTATGAATTAGGGGAACCCAATTTTGAAATAAAATTACTCTAAGGTTGGTCACATTTTTCAAACTTAACTCCAATCCAAAACTCTGCATCCTTAACAAGTACTTATCTTCCAAATCCTGTAGTTTTAAATTCAGCGCAAAATTCAAAAGGATCCTAAAACAAAAGTTGTTCATCTATCTCTGTGCTACCGATGCAAAGTTTAACATTGTAAAGAGTTCGAGAGATAATTCTTCCAAAGTTTCGAAGTTGGCTACTTGATCTGCCTTCAGTAGACTTTTTCGAGTTATCTTATCGGGTAACCAGTTTCGAAATTTAATATCTTTCATTTCCTCGTAGACCTGCCTGTGCCTGTTGGTAGGATGGTAGAACACTTTGTCAGAAAAATCTCCACTAAGTTTCATTCACATCAGAGCTTGGGAGATATTTCTTTAGAAGCCCAAAATTTGTTTAATTGATAGTCTTTTAGCAGATTTTTCAAGTTTCATTACCAAGTAACCTTTTTCGAAATTCCATATCTTTCATCCTACTTGACAAGAGGCTGTCCATGTTGGTTGTGTTGTAGACCCCATGTTGAAAAACTTGTCTAACAAATTTCAAGTCGTTTCGAGATCGTTTGCTCGTCTTTTCACTGTGCACAAAATCCCTAAGCATTACGGCTGGAGGAGAGCTCCCTGGCAGCTGGGGCCCGTCTGTCAGCCCCACTACGCCCCCTTCTTCCTTCTCCTGGCCCCGGCGCCCCTCCTTCCGTGGCGGGCATGCTAGGTGGCCACGCCACCCTTGCCAGAGGCCGCGGGACACGGTGCCATCCCCATGTCCACGCCCCGTCCAGTTTATTCCTTTCTCCCACACTCTCTCGGCCTCCTTTCTCTCTCACCGTCGCACAGGCCGGACGCGCCCATCTTCGAGAGCCGCCGCCAAGCGCCCTTCGCACTACCACCATCTGCGAGCTTGTGTGCCCCCCCACCCCCGAGCTCCCTCTCTTCTCTCTTCCAGTACCGCGGCCAGCAGTGCGGATTTGGGGATTTTTCCCCAAATCAGCCCTTTGAGCCGGCCGCCTCAACCTCTCCAAATCGGACCGATTTCAGGTGAAGATTTGTCGATTCCTTTGAAGGAGAGCTCGCTCACCCTGTAGTGCTTCCTATGGAGCCACCAATCGACTGATTTGTGGCCGGATTTGCAGGATTTTGAAGCTTTGCCGTCGCCTTTTCGGGTAACCGAGCCACCTCGCCGTGGACGACCACCCGGCGGCCCTCCTCGTTGATGTCTTCACCCATGCCGGTCTTCTTCTCTCTCCTATGAAGCTCATGGTGCAGCTCCCGTCCAGGTTCATCAACCGAGCCGAGCGCACGCCGTCGCCGAAGTGTTCCCCGCGTGGCCACTCGACGCCGGCATTGTCCGGTGAGCCCCGCCGCCCGTTGACTCCACCCCTGTGTTCCCTTTGTGGCGCAGGTTGTCTTAAGGGCAGGGACGCTGAGCCCCGCTGCCGGCAGGCCGTGCCGGCTAGCCGCGCCGGTCAGCCTCCATGGCAGGCCTTTGGCCGGCCTTTGGCCGGCCGCCTGCCTTGCGGATCCCGTGCGGCCAAGTGATCGAGTGTGGCTAAAGAAGCGGCCACCCTGTGGCCCCTTTGTGGTTTCCCCCAGAGACCACCACGTGGCGCTCAAATTTCAACCTTTTCGGAAATTATTTACAAATTGCCAGAAACTCGTTAAATTTTGCAAAAATCACAGAAACTTCATCCTAGCTCCAAAAATTACAAATAATATATCATTGGAATCCTCGCATCATGTAGAATATTTTAGAGCATTCAGAGTTGTATTTTCTGCATTGTAATTATTTTTGTTAATTAAATAGAATGCATCATGCATTAATTCATATATCCATTTTCATGCATATGAGTAAAATGTAAAAATTTTATATTTAGCCTCTAATGATTATATTCTGTCACCCTAGGATTTATTAGAATTTATGTGCCTGTGGATTATTTTCCAATGATTATTTACTCTTAGCTAGGGATTAATTCATTATAAATTCATAATTTAATAATGAATTGCAAACTTTGTTCAGAAGTTAGTTTATAACCCTACTAATATTATAAGCAACTAAAATTTTAGTTTATGCCTTCAAGAATCGTATTAAGGAATTTTAGAAGCAATTTCTCTATTATGACTTATTTAGTATAATATAGAATTTCATTATTTTAGGTAAGAATCAGAACCTTACAATATAATTGCAGATAGCGCATTAATTTAATAAAAATCAATTCACCTGAACACATTCGCATAGCACTCCTTGTCATATGAATTCATAAGCATCTCTCGCATGTGAACTTATCCTCATATGCGGCGGCAAGTTAAGTAACTCGAAGATGCTCTCTGATCTTCTCAACATTCTCTTCTGTAGCTTTGATGGAATCAGGACCAAAGAAAGACTCCTCACCAACCTCTAACCACATGAGCGGAGTACGGCATCTTCTATCATACAACGTCTCAAAATGTGACATCTTCAAACTGGCCTGAAAGCTGTTGTTGTAAGAGAACTCCGCAAAAGAAAGATTGTCATTCCAGCTCTGCTCATTGGTGATCACATAAGTCCTCAACATATCCCCCAGAATATGGTTCACACGCTCTGTCTGACCATCTGTCTGAGGATGATAAGCTGAACCGTACACTAGGTGTGTACCCATAGCCTCATGCAAGCTCATTCAGAATCTTGCGGTAAACTTAGGCCCGCGATCAGACAGAATGCTCCTCGGCGCACCATGCAATCTCACGATGTGATCAATATACAACTTGGCCAACTAATCAACTGAGTACCTCTCATTCACAGGGATGAAATGAGCAGTCTTCGTCAATCGATCTACCACCACCAAGATAGCATTATGATGGCGAGACGTCAACGGCAAACCTGTGATAAAATTCATGCTGGTGTCATCTCACTTTCAAGAAGGGATCAACAACAGTTTCAGCAATCCAACCGATCTCTGGTGCTCAGCCATAACTCATCGGCAAACATCACACAAGGAAACATACTCAGCAATGTCTGCCTTCATGTCAACCCACCAGAAATGAGTTCTCAGATCCTCAAACATCTTGGTGCAGCCTGAATGGATAGAATATCTCGAATCATAAGCCTCTCTCAGAATAGCATCCCGCAGCTCTGGCACTCTTGAAACATAGATACAGTCCTTAAAGCACAAAGTACCCTGTTGATCAACACGGAAACCCGATGCTTTGCCTTTCCTCATTTTCTTCAAGATCGACTGAATCTCACGATCATACTTCTGAGCTAACTTGATCTCCTCAATCAACAACGGCTGCAACCTGAGCTCGTGCAAAAAACCCTGAGGAACAATCTCAACACCCAAACTGGTCAGATCTACAAGAATCTCTGACTGCCCAGATATCAAGAAGAACAATAAGCCTTACGACTCAAAGCATCGGCTACCACATTGGCTTTACTCGAGTGATAGTTGATGCTAAGATCGTAGTCCTTAATCAACTAAAGCCACCTCCTCTGCCTCATGTTCAGCTCTATCTGGGTGAAGATATACTTGAAACTCTTGTGATCGGTGAAGATCTCACATCTGTTGCCGATCAGATAGTGCCTCCAAATCTTCAAAGCATAGACAACAGCTGCCAACTCTAGATCGTGCGTCGGATAGTTCAACTCATGCTTCTTCAACTGCCTCGAAGCATAGCAAACCACCTTCTTGTTTTGCATCAGCACACAACCCAAACCCTGACCAGAAGCATCACAGAATACTTGAAAATCCTGGTGAATATCCGGCAAGGTCAAAACAGGTGCAGAAGTCAACCTCATCTTCAGCTCTTGAAAACTCCTCTTATAAGCATCTGACCAAACAAATAGCACTCCCAACTGAGTTAACTCGGTCATAAGATTAGCAATCCTGAAGAAGTTCTCAATGAATCGGCGATAGTAACCTGCCAATCTAACAAAACTCCTCACCTCAGAGACTGACCTCGGAGACTCCCACTCCACAACAACCTTGACCTTCTCAAGATCAACAGCAACTCTCTCAGCTGTGATAACATGACCCAGAAAATAAACTTTCTCAAGCCAAAACTTGCACTTGCTAAACTTAGCATATAGCTGATGAGACTTCAACCTCCCAAGCACAACTCTCAGATGCTGCTCATGCTCTTCCGCTGACTTGGAGTAGACAGGATATCATCAATGTAAACCACCATAAACTTATCTAACTCAGCCATAAACACTGTCGAGATCACGTACCCCGGATACTTCACGACCCGTACCCATACACGTGGGCCTAGACCCCGAGGGGTTTTGGGGTCGGATGACGGCACACGAACGCGCGGTCCGACCCTCGAGGCGACGATCTACAAAAGCTAAGTCTTAGCCGCGCTAAGACGTACGAAGACGCTGACCTCCGAAGGCCGACTCTCGGGGACCGACCCTCGGGGGGTAGGTACGGCGTTATGTCGTATTTATTTCGGTGGCCAGCCGCCAACCGTCCTGATGGGACAGGACGGGTTCACCACAACGACACTCCAGCTGAAGTTACAGTACCAGATGGGCCGCGAGAGTCAACGGTCAAGACCCGGCGGCACTGTGGCTGACAGTACCGGACTGACGCTAAGGGCCCACCGCGACGAGCGATGCGACGGGCCACGCCCCCGCATGGGCATAACGAACGATAACGACACCAGTGGAGGACCCAGCTGTCAGCGAGACAGTAGAACCGCATGGGGCCCGCCGTTTTGTAACCCCGGACCGCCCTATATAAAGAGCGCCTGGGGAGCGATAGAACAAGGGGACAACGAACACAAAGACAGACCGAAACCTAGAGATCTCGCGTGTAACCGCTTACGCGCGAGCAACCCCACGACCTAAGTGCTGGATCCTCTCTCGAAGATAGAATTCGACCTTTTGTACCCTTCCACCAATATAAACCACCCCCTAGACGTAGGGTATTACACCATTCGAGGTGGCTTGAACCAGGTAAAAAACTTTCTTAAGTCTTCCATAGACTAAGCCATATCAAATACGAAGGCACACCACCCTCTCGATCGTATCTCGTACTGTGCCAGTGGTCAGAACGTCGACAAACACCTTGTTCATCATGTTCATGAAGTAGGCAGGTGAATTAGTGAGTCCAAAAAAACCGATCAGGAACTCATAAGATCCATACCTCATCACAAACGAAGTCTTCAGAATTTTAGAAGGACGAATCTTCATCTAGTGATACCCCGATCTCAAATCAATCGAGGAAAAGAACTTCGCACCCTTCAACTGATCAAACAAATCATCGATCCTCGGCAAAAGGTACTTGTTCTTTATTGTCACCTCATTCAAATAACGGTAGTCAACACACATACGCATTGACCCATCCTTCTCACATGCGCATTGACCCATCCATCTTTCTCACGAAAAGTACTGGGGCTCCTCACGGAGAAGCACTCGGCCGAATGAACCCTTTACTCAAGAGCTCATCAATGTGCTCCTTAAGCAAAGCAAGATCATCGGAAGACATCCGGTACGATCGTTTAGCAATTGGTGCGGTATCAAAAAGCAGATCGATCACAAACTCAACATCTCGATCTGGGGGATGTCCTAGCAACTCATCTGGAAACATCTCCGAAAACTTAAGAACAACTGGAATCTGCTCCAAAGATGACTCCTGCAAGCTGCAAACTAAAGGTGGAACTCTAGGCGCTCTAGGCGCGCACACCACTCGAACACCATGGTGGTTAACCAACGACACAAGCCTCTCAGCATAGGTGATGACTCCCTTGTGCCTCGTCAGCCAATCCATCCTCAAGATGACATCAATGTCATGCGAGGGAAGGACGATGCGATCGGCTAGAAATATCACACCCTCAATCAAGATCTGAACACATCTACACTCAACACGACTCTTATAGACTCCAAGAGGTGAAGTAGTAAGTGTAGGTATAGCTAAGAGTGAGGTAGGGAGACAGTGTGTAGTCGCAAACGCCGACAACACAAACGAGTAAGTAGCCCCTGAATCGAACAAAACCGTCGCTAAGTGAGAGTGAACTAAGAACTCAACAACAACAACATCAGGTGCCTCTTGAGCCTCCTCCACAGAGATGTGATTCAGGCGGCTGCGCATGACGCTCGACTGAGCAACGCCACGGCTCGCTGAACACACTCCTCGACCTCCAGATTGGTGCGGTGGCCTAGCGGGAGTGGCAAACTGAACACCACCTCCCCCAGGAACCTGCTGCTGGCACCTCGGGCACTGAAACGCCTTGTGACCCTCCTAGCCACACTCGAAATAGCGAACCGAGGGCTGACCTGCTATCAGACGGAAAACGGACTGCTACTGCTGCTGAACACCGCCAACCCACGAGTAAACAACCAGTCTCGGTAAGCTTCAAGATCAAGCCACTGCCCATACAGGGCAACGTGGTGTTCATGGTTGTCAACTGAGAGTATAAGGCTCGAAGGACTCGATCTTTAATTGCCGGGGGCAGGCACTCTCTCCAACCTCAACGTCAACAATCAACAAGTCTCACGGAAAGATCCCAGCCTAGATCTCTCCGTACCCGCCATAGGTACACCCACAGAGACTTCCTAAAAGCTCTCCAGCTTCTCATACTCCATCCTGTCTTCGCTAAATAGTTATGTATAATTATTTGCAAAACTCACACATTTGAATCACAGTTCAAAAGCATTTAACACAAATTCCATTTTTATAGTGATAGGTGTGAGATAAAAATAAATTCGACTAAGCATGGCTAAGCATAAAAATAAAATAATTATTCTACAACAATTCTAAGGCTCATATTTGTGAAACAATAAATAGCCATGGCTTAGAAATGTTGCAAGCATATTTTAAAACAGTTGGCATGCAAATTAGAGTTGCAAACAAAACATGCAATTGAAAATACTGGGTACAAAAGTGATAAAGAAACGCGGCATACCTGGCAGCTCGAGATCGTAGTCGTGATCTGAGTAGTCGAACTGAGCGGGCTCGCGGTACTCCTCCTTGAATCACCAGCTAAACACAACACGAACAGGGGTTAGACACTAGATATGCGACAATTAAATCTGGTAATTAAATCTAAATTTAAACTACTAGGCTAAACGTGTGCAAAACGTTCTCAGAAAATCTACACGACATCCTCGACGAGACAAATTAACGGAGCAATTTTGAGAATCTACTGAGATCAAACAGAGTTTTCAAAAAATCGTAGAAGATCTAGACCACGAGCAACTAGATTAATCGCAAAACAATTAATCACAACTTGATTAGCAACTAATTCAACAATCTATCGGAGAGGAAAAAGAAATTTAAGAGAGGAGGATTTCTCACCTGAGATCTTAGAAATCGAAGATGAAATCGTAGAGATCAGAACCTGGGATTTGCGCATTGGAGACCGGAGATTGTACTGAAAACCGAGGATCGAACTGGAGCGGTGACGTGACGGGCGCGCGGCTTCACGTGGGGGCTATCGACACAGGCAACGAGGCGGAGACGGCGATAGCAACGGTGCACCACGGGCGACTCGGTTGGCGCGATGACAAGGAGGACGCACGGGAACAGGCGAGCGAAGACGGCGTCGGGGGACCCAGGGACGGGCGACGGAGCCAGCACGATGTGTGCAGCCCGGGGCGCTGGCGACGCGACTTTGGCCCCGGCGACGCGGCTACCAGAGGCGGGGATGCGGTCGGGGTGACGGGGACGGGTGACGTGGGAGCAGGCGCGTGGTGGCGGGGACGCGCGACGGGGATCGAGGTAGGTGACGCCGAGATCGAGGTGGAGACGGCGCTGGAGTCCGAACGAAGAGGATCGGCGTATAGAGGGGAACGGTTGGAGATTTTTCTGAAAGAGGGAAGGGGAATGTGGAGGATAAGGATGAGATGAGATATTTATAGGAGAGGATTAGTTAGAGATTAGAACAGAAAAATTAATCTCAACCCAATTTCAATCTGCGGGCTATTATTTTGGCGTTCGAAAAATTAAAAAAGAATTTCGAAGCAATCGAAAATAGTCTCGGAACAATTGACACTTGGATTAATTTTGAAAAAATCTTGGCATGTTACATCATTCCTCTTCTGTAACGTCACATCTCTGAGCAGATAACAGCCTTTCTTAAAATATGCCGGCCACCCCGCTTTTCTAGGTATTCTCTACTGCTGAAGCAGAATGGCGATGGAGGAAACGGTGGACAGCTGCTTTTATTTCATTATATCCTGAACATTTCGTGTCCCTGATCGTTTGTATTTGGAGGTCAGGCTTTGAAGACATCAGGAGAAGGCCATGCAGATACTGTAAAAAATCATGCGTGCCTGTGTTTGCGGTCTCAGTACCACCATCTCTCATCGACCTGCATTGACAGTTTGACTTATCTCTGAGCACACTAGCCTTGTAAACCTCATGGAGAGAAAAGATTCGAGAAAGCGACAGAAACCTAGCATAACTGATGAGAAGATCGCGAGTTCACAATTCGGCAATTGGCAGTGCATCGCATATGTTGTGGCGATTATGTAGAAAGCTAGGGCATATATCAGTGATCAAATATACGCTATGATGCAGCATGAAATCGTTCTAACCCGAGTTGGTGAGAGCATGTAACATTTTAATTATATTTTAAAGAGAAACAGCTAACATTCAAAATGCTAAAGAGCTCAAGGGCACTATAAGTAAGGTCATCTAATTAAAGCTCTTAAAGAGAAGAGATACTGTATATTGCTTCGCTTGATGCGCGCGCTACCATAGGTGCATATATAAGGTAGTGGGATTCAAGTGCTTGTTATAGTTTTCTGTGATTCGGTTCCAGCAATTTATCCCAACAGGCAACGGGATACAGCTTGTCAATCCTCAGGTTACATAGGACAGGCTTGACAGGCATCAGGAGAAGTCCACACTGATGGTTCTATACGTTGTGGGTCAATATATGATTATGAGGTTTATTACAATGCTTAGATTTAATACTAACCGTTCATTGGATTCAATCTAACGGTTAAAAAATAATTAGGTGCTTACTAATAGATACTGAATTCTTCACTGGTACTAAAAATAGTGCACGTTATACTAATTTTAAAAAATAAATAGCTAAGATAAAATGAGAAGCTAGGGAGGTAACTCCGGTACCTTAAGCACCGTAACAAATTCTCTATGATTATATGGCAAAACTTTTCCTGCCCTGCTCCTCTTGCCTCTCGCGAGCTTCTGCTCTTTTCGAACTTGTGCCTTTGCCTGTGACAGACTTTGCTCGCTACTGGAAACCGATTTTGTCGCTGACAGAAATCACTAGCTAGCGCTGAGAAAAAATCCTTCCCCGAGAGACAATCGGATTTCAGTTTCCTAACCGTCGAGACAATCGTATTAAAGACCACGGGTACGTCCACGAGTGATGTCTCGCTTGCACCCTTAGCTCCAATCCTTCTCCTGGCAGTGGTCACTCAGTGCTTAAACCTTTTGGGATAATTGTGTTTCAACCATATATTTGAAGTTTAATTATGGTTCAACCGTTGATTATCAAATTTTGTGATTTAGCTATCACTTTTTAAAAAGTATCAATTGTAGCACAAGTTCGTTAAGTGACTCTAACAGTATTAACTTTTTGTGTGAGAAAACAAAATTGCTCTTTCTGATTGTATCATGACATTGTTAATTTTATTGTATTATCAAGAATTCAAATTCAAATTTGAAATTTTGAATTATGGATAGAACTTTATCAAAATTTCAAATTTTGAAATCTAAATTTGAAATTTTTGAAATGTTGAAATATGAATTTGAAATTTCAAACTTTTGGAATCTGAATTTTAAATTTTCAAAATTTTGAAACCTGAATTTGAAAATTTCAAATTTTCAAAAAATTTGAAACCTGAATTCCAGATTTTCAAAATTTTGAAATCTGTATTTAAAATGTTCATATTTTCAGATTTCAAACTAGTATGAAAATTTAAAATTTTGATCAAATTCTAGCTCATTTTGAATTTTGACATAAAATTAACAAAACAGCATAAGCACAAAGGACAATTTTGTCTTTTCGCATCAAAAGTTAACATCGTAAGAGTCATTTAACAGACTTATAGTTTATTTGAAGTTGGCTTTCAAAAAATAACAGCTAAATTATAAAATTTAAAAATCAATGGCTAAATCACAATTAAACTTATGACTGAAATACAATGAACACAAACCTTTTCGTTCCTACCGCCAACGCCTTATCCCACAGGGCGCTGCCTCCGGCGCTTCAACACGTGAAGCTTCCATCTGCCACCCAAAATCGAGGTTGCAATGCCCAATGGAGCACAACTTCTGTTCAAATACAGCCCACTCCGCTGAAATTGATCTGTACAGCCACATGCACGTTGAAAAAAAAATTCTGTTACAAAAAAATATCGGAGGTCACCGATAATCATAATATTTCAGATATCTCAGTAATTTGGTGTATAAGTTTAATTTTTAAAAATAATTGACTTTAACAAAAAAAATTGCCTTAAATCTACGAAATAACATGGTTGTATACATAAGCAAAGTAATTTTTGTTGATTAAGGATACTGAACAATGAAATTTTGGTACATAAAGAATATCATACCTCACCAATAAATATGATATTTTAGATATTTTAATAAAATTTTGCTGATTTTTTTCTTCAGGTAGCATCTAAAATTGGCGGATGCCAGATGTTGCTGCACCAAGCTTCGATTAACAGACAGTACCAATTTGTTTTGTGGACTTCACTTGCGCAGCGTAGAATATCGGCAGCCACGGAACATGAAAGTCCATGTCTTCGGCAACCAACAAGGTCATAATGCTTTTGCACTGGGAGAAAATTGCTTCCTTAGAAGAGCTTTGGTAAAAGTTTACTTCTTTGGTTGAGCTCACCCTTATAGTTTCTTGCAGAACGGAGGCGCAAAGTTTGGCATCGGGCAGCGGCTCACCGGGGTGGGGATGACGGCCAGCGTTGGGCCGCAGCTCGTCGGGTGCCATTGGGCAGCGGCTCGCCGCGACGGGTGGGACGGCAGCACCATGGACGGAGGAGCGTGACGGCGAAGGGCTACGGGCCCATGCTTTTTTTTTTAACTGGACCCACCAGATTTCCCTAGAAACCAAGTTCTTAGGGAAAGGAAGCACTCCTCGTTTTCCATCGATTTTTTCTCTAGTAATATGTCCCTAGAGCATTTGAAAATATTTTTCCTAGAGTTTTTAGCTCTTTCTGTTTCAGTTCCTAAGAAACTGGTCGATTCTAGCAGTGTGAGGTCATGAGTAACATTTACACAGTAATTAGTAAACCAAGAGGCCTTATGATCAATTTAGATTTTGTAGTTCTAGGTCTACCTCCTCCCACGATGGTGAGTCGGCAATAAGCTCTCTTAGTATCGGTCTTATTTTCCCATTTTGGTTTCCCTAAGAACCTCTACCAAATGAGAGCTAGCTTAATAATGAAATGAGCACTGTCAATACACTATTGTTCACTTTTACCGATTTATATTTATAGATCAACCATTTTCAATTGGGTTTATCCTCGGTTTTAAAATATTGACACTGTTAGCTTTTAACATTAACTTTGACCATTTGTCTTATTAAAAAAAATTGTTTCAATGTGTAAAATAATTAATCATGATGTAAATTCCACTAATGATAAATCAAATAATAACAAAATTTTACATATTTGAACAAATTTTTTAAATAAAATAAATGATCAAAGTTGATGTTAAAAGCTAAATATATCAATATTTTAAAACCGGAGATAGTATATATATGACCAAACCACAAGACTGCATACAGTGTAAGCAATTATGAACCTAAATCTGTGGAGCAACGGGCACATTAAGAACCTGTATTATTTTCGTCCTCCTCAACCGTCATCGTTGAAACAAACTCACTTGTCAGCCCCACGTACAAGAAGCTTCCCATGCATTATGTAAGAATTGAAACAAGATGTATCAGTAATAAGCATCAGTTTGATCGTTGCGCAGGACGTGTTATGAACAAAAAGAATTTATATTGCACCAGCGAATGAATTACTTACTTCCTTTTAAAATAAGGATTTTTTAAATTTTTAAACTTTCATCTAACTATTCGTCTTATTGAAACAATTTGTAAAAATATTATTTATTTTATTATGAAACAATTCAATAAGTAGAAGTACTATAAACTTGAATTATTTATTTTTGTAGTTTTATATTGTTTTTAATAAGATAAATAATTAAATATTAATTTAAAAAATAAAAATATCACTTATTTTAAGCCGAACGGAGCAGAGGGTACTAATAGAGTGTTCGGTTTCCGTACATAGAAGCCGTGTCACGTCGAATACTGAACAAGCAGCGATTTGACCGTTTTGGGTCAGAACATCACGTACTACGTACTAGTAGTAATTAACACGATATTAGAAATGTAATATTCGTATAAAAACATAGTATTAGAAGATAGTTTCATAAAAACAGCCACGATAAAATCTATAATACTTATATAATCATTCTTCACTAACATGTTAAACTAGCCTCTTCTTAAGCTATGTCATTTTTTTAATTTCAACCACTAGATCACCAAAATTTTCAAATCTGAATCTTCTATCTGTTTCCCTTCTATTTGAGCCATTAAATCAAAAAAATCTTTAAATCTAAATCATCTATCCGTTTCCCCTCCTTCTCGTGGCCCACCATTCATCGTCTTCACCACCCATCGTGTAGCTCTTGCAGCACCTCAACTCCCCGTCGGCTCCGCGACGCCTCACCTCCCCCCCCCCCCCCCCCCCCCCCCCCCCCCCCCCCCCCCCCCCCCCC
>BCLG01000066.1:66764-80207 GCA_001602295.1 Zoysia matrella
ACTCCAACTGTTCGTCGCCCCGCTCCTCGCTCCCATTCCCCCACAGACGGCTCACCCCGCACCTCGCTACCCTCAACCTCCCTTCCTCGCTGCCATCTCCCACCAGCTCCACCGGCCTCGTCAGGCACCCACCCCTGCCCCCACCATCCCTGGTGCCTTTGATATATGATGGCGTGGCTTTAGCCAGCGATGAGAGCGAGCCACGTCACCCGTTTTCTCTCCGCCGTTCGATTTCTATCTTGCCGTGTTGCTAGTTCGCCGTTCGATTTTGATCTTGTGGTCGTCGTGCTCCTTCTTCCTCGGTCCTGGCTCATTCTTCTAATCGGGGCTTGCGGGATGTGCGGCGGATTCACTTCGCATTCAATTTGGTGGGCCGCCTGTAGCGAGCTACGCCCTCGTCTGTTCCGCCCACGTTCCCCTTTTTTCATCACGGTCCTCTTTCCCTTCGCTCGCATTCATCCCCGTCTCAGCCATCTTCAACCTCGGTCGCACCGTCGCCTTCGGGGCGTTGGCCCTGCCGGCTTCACGCCCCTAGCTGGTGCAGGCCATCCTCGGCGTCGACCAGGCGCGAGGCGAGGAGGCGGCCCCGGTTCGGTTGTACCTGCTCTCTCTTTCTCTCCGCCTTCCGTGTCCTCGCATTTTCATCAGGCGACGTGCTGGCCGTGCCGCTTTCGCGGTTTCCTGCGCTTAGCTGCCGGAGGCCGTCTGCGAGGCAAGGAGGCTGCCGCGTCTCTCTCTCTTGCAGCAGCGGCACGAGCCCGTCGACTCGGAGCCGGTTGAAAAGCTGGTCCCCGATGGGGAGGGCGGGGAAGCAGTGCGCCGGGAGCGGGGGACTGCAACAGACGGTGGCCGGGCGGGGCTGCAGGAATACGAGCGTCGAGTAGTCAGTCCTCCACGGCCAACAGCGTCCGCCGTGCAGGTGAATAGGAGCGGCAGCCTTGGAAGTGGCCCTGAGGCTGGCAGCAGCGTTCTTGCCCACCCATAGGCACCGTGCCAATGTTCTGTGGAGCACCATTTCTATGGCGATTCTGGCACGAGCTCTCTCTCTCTCTCTGCTGCCACCTGTTGCAGATCTGAGCTGAAAGGGGCTGGATATTGGGAGCCGGCCGGATGTGGCTGGATTTTGAATTTTCATTCTTCAGTCATCATAATATATAGTTCTATTCAGACTTCTCATCTGTTCGGGTTGTGGTGCAAGTAGAAGATGCAGCAGCAGTGCCTGCAGATCTGTGGGTCCGTGACGTTGCTACTGCAAGCTGCAATATGTGCCATGTCCAGCTCATTAACTCTTGGTCACGTGCTGAATCTGTTGATGCTCACGGTGAATACATCCATTTCTCTGGACCGTCGCCTCACGGTCACGGTGCACCATCGCCCCCTCCGCGCTCCCCACCCGCCCTACTTGCTCCCCCTCGCCGCACGGCTGGCCCCAGCAGACCACCCCCTCCGGCACCACCCACATGCAACCAGCTAAAGCTGTATGCAACCATTGCCAACGCTATCATGCTCGACCTCCTCGTCCAGCCACATGCACCCCTGCTGCTATTCCCCCACGCATGCAAGGCCCCTGCTCAGGTCGACATGGCCTCCCACACACCCCCTCGTGCCGCGCGTGAGCAGAACACCAATGCCCTCCAATACGAGCCAAACTTGCAGCTAGCTTGCTGACTTTTGGGCCGATGAGGAACATGAGCATTCAGTTCGCAAGTCACGTGGCGGAACAAAGCGGACTGCTGATCGGATATCCAAGCACAAGAAGGGGACACAGGCAACAAAAAACCGCCGTAGTGACCGGCTGCGTGCAAAAGAAACAGCGGTGCTCGAGGACATGTCAACTAAAGCAACTCGACTGAAAACTCTGAAGAACGAATTATCAGTCTGTTCAAAGGAGCTGAAAGTGCAGGTCAAGCGCGGGGTCTACTGCAGAAACGCACGCTGAACTCTGCTGTATCTAGTTCAGGCACAGCCAATTTATCTAGTTCAGCTGTAGACAAACTGAACCAGGTGCTCACCCGTTCGAAGTGATGGAAGCCAACTTCTGCGTACCTCTGTTGCTAGGTGTGTGCACTCCTAGCTACTACCGCTCCCCCTGTGTTCTTAGTTCTCTAGTGCCCCTGTACCCTTCACTGATGTTTTCATGTATCCCCAATGAGTTCTAATCGCAAGCTAACCATTGTGTCGTGGAATGTCCGGGGCCTTGATGATGAGGAAAAATGCGTTGTTGTGCGTGATAACCTTTCCCCATGCTACCCCCTCATTGTCTGCATCCAGGAAACAAAGCTTAGCGACATCCCTGTGCTGAAGTCAAAATCTTTTCTCCCTAGCCACCTTAACTCCCTTTGTTTTCTTGCTGCCGATGGCTCACGTGGAGGAGTGGCCACTGCTTGGGATGATAACCACTTCACCGTTACCTCCTCCCAAACACGTCCCTACAGTCTCACCAGCTCTTTCTCCTATGCTGCCACCGATCCCGCCTTCACCCTAACCAACGTGTATGGCCCTGCTGATCATCGGCTCACGCACGACTTCCTCTCTGAACTGCGTGATCTTTCCACTGTGATCTCCTGGCCCTGGATCATTGCCGGTGATTTCAACTTAACTCGCCGCATCTGACCCCACTCAACTCCTCATTACCATTCTTGCCCGCCTTGATCGTGTCTTCTTTAATAGCGACTTAGATTCCGCTATTCCTAACACCACTCTCACATCCGTCTCCCACGCCACATCTGACCACACTCAACTCCTCATTACCATGGATACCTCCATCCCCAAAACCCGGTGTTTTCGCTTTGAAAATGCTTGGCTCCATGATCCCTCTTTCTTGCTTGCTATTAGACCGGTTTGGCATGCTGTGACTAACATTGCAGGGGATGCTGCGGGTGTGCTTGCTGCCCGGCTCAAGGACACACGTCGCACCGCCAAGGTTTGGTCCAAAAACAAACACACCCCTCTTTTGATCAACAATTGCAAATTCATCATTAGACTTTTTAGATTTGCTCGAGGAGCACCGTTGCTTGTGTGCAGGTGAGAAGGTGCTGCGGTCCTTGTGCCGAGAAAAACTCCTGCAACTTCTCAAGGCTCGCGCTGCTTATTGGAAACAAAGGGGAAAATTCAGAGCTGTGCGTGAAGGTGATGAAAACACCCGGTTTCACCATGCATGCGCATCTCAGAGAATGCAGAGGAACCAAATCAAGGCACTTGAGGTGGATGGTGTACGATACACACGGCATACAGACAAGGCAAAAATTTTGGATGACCATTTCACATCTCTGCTAGGGGCCTCAGCACAAGAGATTTGGGACTTTGATGTGGCTGAGATGTACAGAGACTCTCCAAAGGTAAACCAGCAGCCTCTAATTGAACCGTTCACCGTTTCAGAGGCTCGTGCTGCTATCAGAGCTATGAACCCCACAGTGCACCTGGCCCTGACGGGTTTGGCCCGGTTTTCTACCGATCAGCTTGGGATTTTGTCATGCCGGCTGTGATGCAATTCCTATCTGCTTTCTATGATGGTACTGCTGATCTGGAGCGAGTTAATCGAGCTTATGTAGTACTACTGCCAAAGACTCCTGATGCCGTGACTCCAGGTGCCTTTAGGCCAATCTCTCTGCAAGGCTGTCCTATAAAAATGCCGGCAAGATCCTCACCTCTCGCCTGCAACAGCAAGTGTCCACACTGGTTGATGTTGACCAAACGGGGTTCATCAAAGGTCGTTCGATCTCGGAGAACTTTGTGTATGCTACAGAGCTCATCCAATGCTGCCACAAGAGAAAGGCACCTACCCTCGCCTTGAAGCTAGATTTTGCAAAGGCCTTCGACAGTGTTAATTGGGGCAGCCTATTGACAGTTCTGCGGGCGCGAGGCTTCCCTGAAAAAAGGTGTGACTGGATAAAACAGCTCCAAGAAACTGCCAAGTCTGCCATCTTGCTCAATGGAGTACCAGGGGGATGGATTTCCTGCCGGAGAGGGCTCCGCCAAGGGGACCCGTTGTCTCCCTACTTGTTCATTCTCATAGCCGATGTGTTGCAGCAGCTCCTTGCAAATGATCCAGCCCTTCATCATCCCCTTGCATCAGATCGCCCCTGCACAGTCTTGCAGTATGCAGATGATACACTCATTGTAGTGCGCACTGAGGAGCCAGCAGTGGTGCGGCTCAAGGAACTACTGCAATGCTTCTCACGGGTCACAGGACTGAACATCAACTACTCCAAAAGCACACTGGTGCCTATGCACGTGCAGGAAGAAGACACTGAACGCTATGTCAACATCCTCAGCTGCTCCCAAGGATCCTTACCGCAGACGTACCTTGGATGAAAGGTTCCGATATGAATCGGTGAGGAACTGGCCTGATCTTCACGACAGTAGGTTTAAGAACAAAGGATAACTTGCTGTAGAACAGCGGGTAACTAGCTTTCTAGCTTTATACCTGCCAAGGTTGGATGCGACCAAGCGACGGGGAGAGACACCGAAACCTTGAGGACTTCGACTTGATCTCCGAAACGATCACGGAACCACAACCGGGACTAATCCACACAAAACGGTGCAGCCTAACTGGAAGCCGTTGAGCACGAAGTAGGGGACCTCAGAGAGATCTCTCACAAGCCCAAGAAGAACTCGCAAGAACAAAGGTGTGTAAGACACTCAGCAACTTGGGTGCAATATCATATCATGTTATCAAAATGATCAAAGGTGTTTTTCTAGTAGCATAGAGGTGATATTTCTACCAGGAATAACCCTTCTAGTGGGTATGAACTGAAAACACCACGTTTGAAGGTGGAAGGCCAACTGGTGGAAGCATTCACAAAGCTGTCTTCAATTCTCACGCGTCTTCTGGCCTTCTGTGCAGTCTTCAGTAAATTGGTCATTACTCTCTGCTCGGAAGTTCAAATGATGCACCGTTTGTTGCGTTGGAAAGTGAACTTGATAGGATTTCCAGCAAGTGCTGATTCAGCTTCATAGCTTTTGGGAATCGAAAGTTATGACTGTTTCTTTCAGACTATTCTGCAGGAATGATCTGGCTCGAGTGAGGTCCTGATCGGCAGTCATCTCCTTGTGTGTTCTTGCCATCTTCCTTCGTAAATCTGAGCAATGTCAACATGCACGACTTAGGTAGTATATAAGTCTCATTAATATTTAAATAAACTTCACAAAGCAGTGCGTTCACCTCTTGTTATAGTTTCTTTGCTTGACTACGTGTAATTGGTCCTTAATTTGTATTTTTGATGTTGGATGGTGACTTGTTGCCGCTCGAGGGAGTATGTACGGCTTGGATGTCCTCATCATTGGACTCTCTCTCTCCAATGAAAAATTGAAAATCTCAGCCTTTGCCCCAATAATCTCAAGTGTGGATCGATACTTGTCTAGATGGTGAGCGAGCCTACTAAATCATCATGGTCATCTAGTCCTTGTGGCTGCCGTTCTCGATAGCCTTCCGGTGTATGTCATGGGTGCGCTGCTCCTGCCCCAAAGTGTCGTGGACTCCCTTGATGCCTTTCTCTGGGCCGGCGAGGAGACTGTCTCCGGTGTACCTTGGTTGTGTGTGTCGCTGGGACGTGGGGCCTGCTGGGCTGCGCGGGACCGGAGAGCGTGACGGCCAAGGCTTCCTCAAAGAGCGGTGTTAAATGTATAGGCGTAGGACAATGAGCGGTTTTGGTTCCAAACACCATGAACAGTGTTATGGGTATTGTATGGTTTTCATGCGTGTCGTACCCATTTCTAGGATAACCCGTGAGCACCGTATCAATCTCTGTATCAGTAGTTGATACGTACGTACATTATAGATACATAGCACATACCTTGAATATTACATATATTATCCTAGATAGAGTCTTACAAGTAAGCTTAAATTACAAGTCATCGAGGTGTGCTAGACAACCTCGGACAGTCATTACATAAAAAAGAAAGGCAAGAAGCAAAAACCACAGGCAAACTTACGCGCAGAATGGTCCTACTCATCACCATCGAATGTCCAGGGCCTTGGTGATGAGGAAAAATACGGTGTTGTGCGTGATAACTGTCAGCGTTTCATACGCTGGCGCAATACGAATTTGTAGATCGGAGGGGGTACAGTGTGGTTCTTCCTAACCGATATGGCCTAATCTGTGATGGACTCAAGAATGTAACCTGGTTCGGGCCATCGCGAGGTGTAATACCATACATCCAGGGGTCGAAATCGATGAACTCATATATGATCGAGTGGATTATAATGGTGGAAAGGCTCTTACACGCGCAGAGTCCCTAGCGCGTCTTTGTGGGTGTATAGCTATCTCACTCTATATGTTTCTTTCTCGTTGTACGGGGCCTCGACGGACCTTTAGATAGAGGCCGAACAGAGTTATAATGCGGGGTAAGACGGTGGCTCCCTGACAGGTGGGAGCCACAACAAAACTTGACGCTCACGAAACTGGATGTCTTCTGACAGATGGGGCATAGCCAAACTTGGTCCTCGTAGGATGGAGCTTCTTTTGACGAGTGGGGTCATCACCAAACATGGCCGCCACAGAACCGAGCCCCTTTGACGAATGGGGCCAACGGCATCTTTGAGAGCGTTCCTGGTGATCCTCTGGCGTTGGACGGTCCTCCGGCGCCAGCTGTCGTCCTTAGCCTGTCTCCTGTTTAGCGTCAGAGAGGACAAAGTTGCTTTACCGTTTGCTTTACCTCCATGTCGCTTTATACAGTTGCCAAGAATCTCTGTCTTGGTAGAGGCCTTGACCTGGGTTGGTTGCCCGACTTTGAGGTTGGAAAATAAGTCGGTTGCTTGGCCATCTTGACGTTATGTTGCCTCTGACCCTACGGGGCTCGAGATGGCTCTTGTGACTGGGTGCGCTCGACCCTCTTGGTTGGGCTTCGTAAAGTCTTGCAGGATTCTTCCTTCGAGCCTATGAAGAGCGTGGACCGGTCGTCGCTGATGGGCCGTAGGTCGTAGCTTGGGCCGTCGAGTAATCCCGAGCCTTAAGTACCCGGGGATATAATCCTGACAATAACCTTTCCCCATGCCATCCCCTCATTGTCTGCATCCAAGAAAAAAAGCTTAGCGACATCCCTGTGCTGAAATCAAAATCTTTTCTCCCTAGCCACCTTAAATCCCTCTGTTTTCTTGCTGCCGATGGCTCACGTGAGGAGTGGCCACTGCTTAGGATGATAACCACTTCATCGTTACCTCCTCCCAAACATGTCCCTACAGTCTCACCACCTCTTTCTCGTATGCTGCCACCAATCTCGCCTTCACCCTAACCAACATGTATGGCCCTGCTGATCATCGGCTCACGCACGACTTCCTCTCTGAACTGCATGATCTTTGCACTGTCATCTCCAGGCCCTGGATCATTGTCGCACCTGGTTTTAAGGCTAAAACCAAGTGATGTGTCCAGTAATCAAGTTTCACACATAAAGTGACTTCATTAATGAAAAAACAGAACAATGTCTCGAATAAACTAAATTAACCTATTACAAAAATGACTAAGAGTCTTATAAATTATTACAAACCAAAGCAGCAGAAAACAAAATAAAGTGTCTTGGACTCCACAGGTAGATGACCGAAGTAGCTCGCCTAGACTTCAGGTCCAAAGGCAGCATAGGTTTATTTTGCATAAAAGCACATCATAGAGACACATCCTATTAAGCACTTAATTACTAAGTGAAAGACATCGCGTTTATAGATTAATCATGCCTACAAAGCTGTAGCACCAACATAAGAACCTATCGCAGTATCCCACTGTGATCATCAACCAAACCATACCAAAATACCACTAATCATGTGAGGGTCTATGCAATGCTCGTGATCGTGAGCACGGCTATCATTACAATTTTAACTCTGCAGATGTTGTACATAATTTTCTACGAGAAATAATTTCATCACCTGTTCCCAGCTGGACTAAAGAAATCTCTATTTTGTCTGTGCCGTCGCACTCGCACACTTCCTTTTGTGTGAGAGCCAAAAGATCACTTCAAGACTTTTTCATGGCTTTCTTCAGTTTATATGTGCCCACCGAGGTTTCACCTAATGAGGCACTAACCGTAACCTTTGAAAGGCCTTCTTTTGTGCCAGATGGTTCCCGTGAGTAACCCTCCTTTCCTCACACATCTCTCTGCAAGCGGTTTTGCCCTCCATCTTGTTGAGTACACACGTTGGTCCCGCTGTATTGGCTGATACAAACTTAACCTTCATCCCATTGGTACTTGTTAACTGAACTGCCCTTCTTGCACACTGTATTATTCCGTTGTACTTCTTTAACCAGTCCATTCCGAGGATTATATCTATCCCTCTTGACTCCAGAACAATGAGATTGGACAAGAATTCTACCCCCTTATGTGCAGACCTACTGCTAGGCATAAATGTATAGTTCTCAATTCTCCTCCTGGAGATCTTACTAGCATAGTATTTTTTATGATAACCTTGGGAATTTCATACTTTGCCACAAAACTTGATGCTATAAATGAATGTGATGCTTCAGAATCAAATAAAACAATAGCATGGGAGCGTGCTGAGCTTCTTCACTGGTCACATGGTTCACCTTGCCATAGATGTAGTTGGACTGGCCTTTGTTATTTCTCTGGTTGGACTTCTAAGCTGATCCCATAGGTGGTGCAGCGGCTTTGTTAGGACAGTTGTTACCATAGTGTCCCGACATACCACACTTGAAGCATGCTCCTCGAGCTCCACTGACTGCATTGGCTTCAGTGACTGGCTTGTTAGTGTTCTGCTGAGCTGGTACTGTAGGACGAGGTATTGGCTGATTCTCAGTACGAGGCATCTGTGGTGGGTTAGGACGTACTGCTTGAAAGTTTGGCTTCTGCATCTACATCTGGAAGTTTGGACGTGAAGCTTGCATTGGTGATTTTCCAGTATATGGAAGACGATACATCGACCCCTGTGTGGCATCATGCGGGGGCGGACATTGGGATTGGAAAGCTGCCCATCGAATGACATCTTTCTCTTGCCTTCACGTTCAATCTCTGCCCGTTTGTTTTCAAGCACAAGTGCTTTGTCCACCAACTTCTGAAAGTTCATATAGTCATTACTTATAAGCTGGTACTGAAGATCATGGTTCAGCCCATCAAGAAATACCTCTTTCTTCTTCTCATCGGTGTTCACATCCTCGGGAGCATACCTCGATAGCTGAGTGAACTTGTTGTGGTATTCAATCACTGACATATCACCTTGTTTCAAATTCTAGAACTCCTTCAGTCTGATGGTCCCAGCTGAAACATAGTGAGAGCGGAAGTTGGTCTTGAATTCGTTCCAGGTGATGCCTGCAGAATTAGCATGAGCACCGCAGTAAACATCCCACCAGTCTGCGGCCGCTCCAGCTAACTGATGTGTTGCGTAGAGTACTTTCTCACGGTCGTTGCACTGTACTATGGCTAGCTTCTTCTCAATTGATTTAAGCCAATCATCAGCCTCTAAGGGATCTTTAGCTTGAGAGAGGGTGGGTGGCCTAGTCCTCAGAAACTCGCCCAGTTTGTATTGGCCGTGACCTTGTTGTGCTGCACCTTAATTCTGCTGCATCTGAGTGAGAGTTTGCATCATGTTCTACATCAATTGTGTTTGCATAGCTATAATCTGTGCGAATGGTCCAGCAATTCCATTGGCATTGATGTCGTTGTTATTATTGTTGTTGCCACCTTTGTTATTGTTTTGGGGGATATGGTTGCTCTGGTTTTGGTTATTCTAGTTGTTCTGGTTGTTCTAGTTGGAGGAACCTTCCTGATCAGCTGCAGTGCGTCTGGTGTAAACCATCTGGTATAATGGAGAGAAGAGTTGAGACTGATAATCGAGATAGACGAAAAGAAGAAAGAATAAGGAATCCCAACTATATGCATCAAAGTGACACGGTAGACAAGGATTTATTCGAAGTAAGAAAGATGAGGCTATGAACAAGTGCCGAGGCATTTCATAGCTCACATCACACACTAACTAGCACACAAGCACACCACAAAGCACATCACTAAAGAACTAAACGACTCTAATCGACTCTTAACACTAGTGTTCCCTATTACAACTTAAGGCAAGGGACCTCCTATTACGGGCTTCCACTGTTCTAGCGCTACGGCGGCTATGTACCCATAGGTAGAAACCTGCAGATAGTGACTGGTGGTGGAGGACTTGGTGACAGTGAAGCATTGGTCCAACGTTCTTCTTGCCCACCAAGTGCTTCATCAAGCCTCTCGCGGAGATATGCATTCTCGTCGAGGGCAGCACGATAGCGCTTGCACAAATCCAGGATCAACTTGTCGCTTCTCTCTCGACTTGGTTTGGGGCTCGGATCATTCTTCACGAACCCTGTAAACCTCCGTGTGCTTGGTACCCTACAAGAAAAATGGCGAAACTCCGAGTTTTGCAGATTATCCTTGCGTTTGTGGCTCAGGCTCGTGATTACAGCCCATGCGGCATCAGCAACTGCTTGTGCTTCATTGATCCGGGGAACTGGGGTGTGGTGACGACTGTACTCTTGGTTGCCGTCATAGATCCTCAATTCCACCGTCCACTCATCTCGTCCTGGCTTTGGAATGACCGGGTGAGTGAATGAGAGCATGGTATCCAGGCCAATCTCATCTAGCAATGCTCTTAGTTGCTTTGTGGCAACTCCTCCAACCTGTCCACTGCTACAAAACTTCCGTGGCGTGCGGTGCCATGGTCTTCTATCTTCTTGTTCTTCTTGCACCCTGGGTGACAGAGACCTGATGTAGTCTTCTTCTTGCGGTTCCTCCTCGGGCTCATATTCTTCTAGTTCCATTGGCTCCTCTTCTGGCTCGGATTCTTCTAGATCCATCGGCTCTTGAGATGCTGCTGGTTCTTGGGGTGTTGCTTGCACCAACTGCTCGCACACCGTGTGGACGTCCTTCTCATAAGGTTGTTCCTCATTAGAGTCACTGAGCACCCTGGTTCTGTACCTCGGCTAGACCTCCGGTACGTCTTCTAGTACGATTGGCAGTGGGGTTGGGGTCAATCTCCTTGCAAGCCTTCTTACCGACGGTCCTAGTGGCCTTCCTCTTGGTCCAGTCTGCTTTCGTGCTGTGTACCATGTTCTTGCCATCTATAATATTAGAAGAGCATGTATTAGAAAAATGTAAATAGACTTAAGATGCGGAGAAAATGAAATTTTACAAAACTTTTGGCACATAGTTTTTGAAATTAAGATCCTAGACATTCATTCTATTCTAGTCTCGCATCTTACGGTCAACACGGCTCTGGTACCACTTCTGTCACACCTTGTTTTAAGGCTAAAACCAAGTGACCCTTTATGTGTGCCCAGGAATCAAGTTTCACACATAAAGTGACTTCATTAATGGTAAAATAGAACAATGTCTCGAATAAACTAAATTAACCTATTACAAAAATGACTAAAAGTCTTATAAATTATTACAAATCAAAGCAGCGAAAAACAAAATAAAGCGTCTTGGGTTCCACAGGTAGATAACCGAAGTAGCTTGCCTAGACTTCAGCTCCAGGGTCTTCAATGTTCTCTGAGACTTCTCCTTCTACTGAGCAGCATTTATAAAAGCAAAGTTGAGTACAGAATGTGCTCAGCAAGTGTAGAAAAGTATGACATGTGGCAGTAAACAAGAAAAAGGCAGCATAGGTTTATTTTGCATAAAAGCACATCATAAAGACACACATCCTATTAAGCACCTAATTACTAAGTGAAAGACATCGCGTCTATAGATTAATCATGCCTACAGCTTACCCAGCTGTAGCACCAACATAAGAACCTATCACAGTATCCCACTGTGATCACCAACCAAACCATACGAAAATCCCAGTAATCATGGGAGGGTCCATGCAATGCTCGTGACCGTGAGCACAGTTGTCATGACAGTTTTAACTCTGTAGAGGTTGTACACAATTCCCCACAAGAAGTGATTTCATCCTTTATTCCCAGGTGAACTAAAGAAATCTTCATTTTGCCTGTGCCATCGCACTTGTACACTTTCTTTGGTGGAAGGGCCAAGAGATCACTTCAAGACTTTCCCATGGCTTCCTCCAGTTTGTACGTGCCCACTGAGGTTTCACCTAATAAGCCACTAACCGTAACCTTGAAAAGACCCCCTCTTGTGCTAGATGGTTATCGAGAGTAACCCTTCTTTCCTCACACATCTCTCTCTAGGCGGATCCAGGCGTAACCCGCTTTCTCCGCTCGACCGGTTGGCACGCACAAAACTGGTCTCCATCACTTACTACGCCAGGCCGCACCCATTCTTAGCTCGTGGTTGTACGGTAACACATGGGTGGTCGCTCCACGAATCGGTCCTTAGATTTGGAAAAGTAACATACTAAGGGACAGCGCCGGCAACCGCGCACACAGCCCTACACCAACCATATCACCCAAATCACTAATCTCTAAGTTAATATTAAATAACCCATTAATCCTCGTGAATCAAATATGATAATAAGTCAAATTAATATCACCCATCTCGACAACAGCAAGTTAAGTATGTAATCTATCTAACAAAAGGTAAACTAGAGCGACAAGACATAATAAAGAAAACTAGGTGAATTCCTAGTAGTAGGTGCGCATTCAATTTGACACAAGCATGCAATTTATAAGATAGAGGTTTTGTAAAATAGACACAAAATGGTCAAGGACACTTGCCTTGCTGCTCTTGAGAATAGTAATCAACTGCTTCAAATTCCTGTTGCTAGAAATCCTCGTATTGCGGGTCCGAAACGAAGTAGCCTTATGCACGAGAGCACAAACAGTTAATCAAATGCAACAAAGCAGACCAAGATCAGTATGATTATGCCATGAATGCATAGGTTATTTCGATATGATCGTTTCGGTATATTATTCGCTGAATCGGAGTTACGGTTTAAAAGTTATAGCACTTATATGGTTCAGAGACTAATCTGTAATTAATAATTAAGTACTGAGGACCTATATGTAATCTACAAAATTATTTAAAGACTAAAATTTAATTATAGAAAAGTTCAGGGGTTTAAATGTAAATTTTTTATTAGACAAGGACTAATTTATAATTAAAAATAAGTATAGAGATTTTTCTATAAAATTGTCATAATTAATTATAATTAAATTAATTATCAGTTAATTATTATTATTAAATTAATTATTAACTAATTATTAATTTTATTTATCAGACTAATAACATTATTAATTATTTTATTTAATAATTATTAGATTAGCCTGAAGTTAATTATATTAATTTTCTAATTTATTTTAATTAACCAGTCTTGCTGATGTCATGCTGACGCAATAAAGGTTTGATTTATTTTTATTTGGAAAACATGGTTTAATTTAGGCCCTTGATTTCAAATTGAACGGATTCATTTATTAGGGTGATGTGGCTTAATTTGGTGCGTTGGATTTGGATTCAATGGATGAGGCAATTGGGGTGATGTGGCTTGATCTGGGCCTTTAGATGTAGATCGAGTGGCCAAGGTTTAAATAAGAGGGTGGATCTAATGTGATCCGTCCTATTTAGATC
>BCLG01000066.1:80841-104489 GCA_001602295.1 Zoysia matrella
GAGAGAGAGAGGGAGCTCGGGGAAGGATTTTTCTTTTTTTTTCTTTTATCTCTTTTCTTCTTTTTATTCCCATATTCATATAATTGTTAAATTTCCATTGCAACTTTTATTTGGATGCAAATGAAATTCTATGCAATGCAATCCCTAGTATTTTATTTAGAAAAAAAATTTCTACTCTAAATTGGGAAAATGCATTTAGAATTTCAAAATTTTAATATTTTTGAAAATGTAGAATTTTAGGCCGTTACAATCATTGCCGGTGATTTCAACTTAACTCACACCCCAGAGGCAAAAACAGCGACAACTTTGATGTCGCACGGGCTGCTACTTTCAACTCTACTGTTCATGTTCTATCTTTTTTGGAGTTCCCTCTCCTTGATAGGCTATTCACTTGTTCGAACATATGTGACGTGCCTATTCTTGCCCGCCTTGATCGTGTCTTCTTTAATAGGGACTTAGATTTTGCTATTCCTAACACCACTCTCACATTCATCTCCCACGCCACATCTGACCACACTCAACTCCTCATTACCATGGATACCTCCGTCCCCAAAACCCGGTGTTTTCGCTTTGAAAATGCTTGGCGCCATGATCCCTCTTTCTTGCCTGCTATTAGGCCGGTTTGGCATGCTGTGATTAAGATTGCGGGGGATGCTGCGGGTGTGCTTGCTGCCCTGCTCAAGGACACATGTCGCGCCGCTAAGGTTTGGTCCAAAAACAAACTGTTGACGCCGAATAGGATCCGAGCCAACACACCGCTCGCACGTCCGTGTGTGGAAACGCCGGCATCTCTTCAACGCCGGGTTGGGGCAGCGCCTGGAAAATCCCGCCTCGGAGGGACCCCATCAGAGGAGGATTGTCTAGGTTTGATCCAGGCTCGGTCAGGCCAGCCGAATCGTCCTCAAACATCGCCGGGACGAAGAAAGAATAGCAAACAGCGGTTGAGTGAGGGGATTAGGGTTAGAGAAACATAAAATGTAGAGGCAAATGGTTTGATCGATTAGGATGCCCCTCAACCGGCTATGGGCCTCTATTTTATAGAGGTGAGATGGTCTTCTCCCGTAGGGCAACAGATCACGTAAGTTAAGAAAGAATTTGAAAATGATTTGCTAAAAACTTTTCTAAATCGACACTACCGGAGTTTTCGATAAAGTGCTGGACACTCCGGTAATTGGAGTCTCTGGTATGACGCCGGAGGCTCCGTCGTGTAAATCCGAAACCTAAGAGGGTTTGCCGGACACTCCGGTGTAAAAAATACCAGAACCCGAGAGGGCTTACCAGACAGTTCGGTACAGTGCTGGATACTCCGGTGGGCCGAGTGGCCAAACTCGAGAGGGCTTACCGAACAATCCACAAAGTGCTGAACACTCTGGTGGGCTGAATGTTCAACCCAGAAGGCCTACCGGACAGTCCGGCACCATGCCGGATACTCCGGTGGGCGAAAGTGCCCAGACCAGAGAGGGCTTATCGGAGGCTCTGGCATTGTACCAGACACTCCGGTGAGGCCATTTTTTGGGTGTCAACACAAACACACCCCTCTTTTGATCAACAATTGCAAATTCATCATTAGACTTTTAGATTTGCTCGAGAAGCATCATTGCTTGTCTGCAGGTGAGAAGGTGCTGCGGTCCTTGTGCCGAGAAAAACTCCTGCAACTTCTCAAGGCTCGCGCTGCTTATTGAAAACAAAGGGGAAAATTCAGAGCTGTGCGTGAAGGTGATGAAAACACCCGGTTTTACCTTGCACGCGCATCTCAGAGAATGCAGAGGAACCAAATCAAGGCACTTGAGGTGGATTGTGTACGATACACACGGCAAACAGACAAGGCAAAAATTTTGGATGACCATTTCACATCTCTGCTAGGAGCCTCAGCACAGGAGATTTGGGACTTTGATGTGGCTGAGATGTACAGAGACTCTCCAAAGGTAAACCAGCAGCCTCTAATTGAACCGTTCACCGTTTCAGAGGCTCGTGCTGCTATCAGAGCTATGAACCCCCACAGTGCACCTGGCCGTGATGGGTTTGGCCCGGGTTTCTACCGATCAGCTTGGGATTTTGTCATGCCGGCTCTGATGCAATTCCTATCTGCTTTCTATGCTGGTACTGCTGATCTGGAGCGAGTTAATCGTGCTTATGTGGTACTACTGCCAAAGACTCCTGATGCCGTGACTCCAGGTGCCTTTAGGCCAATCTCTCTGCAAGGTTGTCCTATAAAAATGCCGGCAAGATCCTCACCTCTCGCCTGCAACAGCAAGTGTCCACACTGGTTGATGTTGACCAAACGGGGTTCATCAAAGGTCGTTCGATCTCGGAGAACTTTGTGTATGCTACAGAGCTCATCCAATGCTGCCACAAGAGAAAGGCACCTACCCTCATCTTGAAGCTAGATTTTGCAAAGGCCTTCGACAGTGTTAATTGGGGCAGCCTATTGATAGTTCTGCTGGCGCGAGGCTTCCCTGAAAAATGGTGTGACTGGATAAAACAGCTCCAAGAAACTGCCAAGTCTACCATCTTGCTCAATGGAGTACCAGGGAGATGGATTTCCTGCCGGAGAGGGCTCTGCCAAGGGGACCCGTTGTCTCCCTACTTGTTCATTCTCGTAGCTGATGTGTTGCAGCAGCTCCTTGCAAATGATCCAGCCGTTCATCATCCCCTTGCATCAGATCGCCCCTGCAGTCTTGCAGTTTGTTGCAGATGATACACTCACTGTAGTGCGCGCTGAGGAGCCAGCAGTGGTGCGGCTCAAGGAACTACTGCAATGCTTCTCACGGGTCACAGGACTGAACATCAACTACTCCAAAAGCACACTGGTGCCTATGCACGTGCAGGAAGAAGACACTGAACGCTATGTCAACATCCTCAGCTGCTCCCAAGGATCCTTACCGCAGACGTACCTTGGACTCCCTCTCTCCAATGAGAAATTGAAAATCTCAGCCTTTGCCCCAATAATCTCAAGTGTGGGTCGATACTTGTCTGGATGGTGAGCGAGCCTACTAAATCATCATGGTCGTCTAGTCCTTGTGAATGCCGTTCTCGATAGCCTTCCGGTGTATGCCATGGGTGCGCTGCTCCTGCCCCAAAGTGTCGTGGACTCCCTTGATGCCTTTCTCTGGGCCGGCGAGGAGACTGTCTCTGGTGTACCTTGGTTGTGTGTGTCGCTGGGACGTGGGGCCTGCTGGGCTGCGCGGGACCGGAGAGCGTGACGGCCAAGGCTTCCTCAAAGAGCGGTGTTAAATGTATAGGCGTAGGACAATGAGCGGTTTTGGTTCCAAACACCATGAACAGTGTTATGGGTATTGTATGGTTTTCATGCGTGTCGTACCCATTTCTAGGATAACCCGTGAGCACCGTATCAATCTCTGTATCAGTAGTTGATACGCATGTACATCATAGATACATAGCACATACCTTGAATATTACATATATTGTCCTAGATAGAGTCTTACAAGCAAGCTTAAATTACAAGTCATCGAGGTGTGCTAGACAACCTCGGACAGTCATTACATAAAAAAGAAAGGCAAGAAGCAAAAACCACAGGTAAACTTATGCGCAGAACGGTCTTACTCATCGCCATCGAGACCAGCACCATCTTCTTCATCTGAGCGGCATCAACAAGGGTGAGCACAAAAGTACTCAGCAAGTCCTAACCTCGTACTTAGTTGTATTCATGCTTACAAGGCCGACAAGGAGAGGCTATGGTTTCTTTTTAGCGAAAGCGTTTTTATACAGGCTTCTCTACATAAGAGTTTTCAAAACAGGAATTGAAATGTCCCTATTCTTTTAGTATTTTAGAGGTGGGACCTGGGGGAGTAATTACTCTTCCCGTCAGTTCCCAAATTTTAACTGGATAGGCCTCCACTATCCCAGCCAGATATTTTCTAAAACACGAATAGCTACACCCACTCACACCATCAAAGAAGTGATCAAGATTAATCATTGTGAGCCCAAGCTGTAGTGTGTCAATACCGTGATAATGGCCACTTCGGATGGATTATACACTCTGCAGAGGTTGTACACTATACCCACAGGCTATGTTTGTCTTGATCAACAGAGTCGCATAATGTTCACTCCAACGCACACAAAGATGTTCACAAAGTCCGCCTCAAGATACAAACGTGGGTCATTTCTCAGGGTTTTCCAGGCCACCGATGACGCGATAGCACATTCCCGTAGCCAGACCGTGGGTTTAGGTCATCCACGTCTGCTCCCTGGGACCCCACACATAGACGCGTAATTATAGAAACCAGGGGGCTATACCGTGGGCAGTACGATCCCATGGCGCGGGCTATTGCTGTAATTGAAGTCCAGACCGTGAGCATCTCACGTCTGCTTCTGCGACTTGTGTACCACCCGACCGCCTTAGGGGTCAAGGTGGACGACCGAGGGGGTGGAGTGAGTCCTGCCCAGACAGATTCTGTGGTTGCACGAAAATCACTACATTGAGATCCGATGAATCGGTCCTCATATGGCAGAGGCGGCGCTCGTCCACGGTACGTGGACCAGTCCGAAGCCTACATACAGCACACAGCTCTAGGAGCCCGCTCCACGACCAAAAACATTATCCCTTCCCTTCACCTACCATCCGTTTTCACTATCCTTCATCCCACTTTGTTTGACACACACCTTCAAACTCTTGTAACTCGTTTGATAAATGATGGTTATGTATATTGAATGATGAAGCATAGCTTCACGTGAGTGTTACTAAGCATTCTAATTCAAGACAACTTTCTGTGCACTAAAGTATTTAATGACAAAAATCCTACGGTTAACAAGGCTCGATCGACAACCCAGTATCAAGGTGGTATTTACACCTACGAAGAGCAAGTTACTGATATAAATATAAATACGTGTATACCAAATAAGTTCATAACTACACAACGTTTTAAACATATAGCTACAAGCATGCAAGCAGACTGATTCTATAGGTGCGTAGTGAAACTAGGAACAAGATGATCAAGAGATTAGGAGCCTTCGAAAGCGTCCTCGGGCTCTTCCTAGTATTCCGGGTCGTCGGCCTCTTTGTCTCCGAGTGCTTTGTCATCTACACGAGAAAACAATAAAAAGGGGGTAAATAAATAAATTTATACGAAAAAAGAACATTAAATGAGGATTGAATAAATACCATATTAATGTAAAGTCTCGGAGTGTTGGGTGGATTTATAAGGTGGAGCTCGGGTTTATGGTTCTAATGGTGCAAAAATCTCGATAAACGGAGGTGACATATGAAAATAGTGGTAAAAATAAGATGTGGGGGTCCTTTTATAATTTTCTAAAAATTAGAGAACTAATGTGAAAATTTGTGGTGACAAAAAAGGCTTTGCTAAGTGGGTTTTTAATGTGTAGGGGTGTATTTTCAAAGTGGGGATTTTTTTGAAAATTTTGAAAATTTATTTGGACTTAAAATGGCCTAGGAATAAATTTGTGTGTGCACTGGAGTGGGTGGCCGTAGCAATTTTGGCCGTGTAGCTGACTAGTGGGCCCGGGGCCCACTGCACAGTGTGCGCGGGGCGGCGGTGGTGCCGCGGAGGCGCGGTGACCGACGGCGAGAAATTTGGTGGCGCGGCGGCGGCCGGGGTCGGAGGGGAAAACCTGAAATTGAACGAGAGGAGGTGACGGATCGACCTATTGGCGGCGGCAGAAGCACGGTGAGGTCGAGGAGCTGCCCGAGAGCCTTTTTATAGGCGGCGAGACGGCCGGAAAAACGGGGCGCCGCGGCGACCGGTCAAAGCGGGTCGGTGGGGCGCATTTACTAGGCATGGGCGCGGTTCTCCTGTGCGCGGTGAGAGCGTGACGTCGAGCGGAGACTGTGCGTGACGCGCGGGAGCAGGCCGCATGGGCGGAGCTCCGTCATTCGACCGGTCTCCGTCGAGCAATGGTGACGCGCCGTACGCGGGTGACGCTGAGCCCGTGCAGTGCGAGGCGACGTGGCGAGGAGGCACTGTGCAGAATGGGCCGTGGGGGTGACATCGCACTTGGTGTGACGGGTGACGTCCACGTGTGGAGGTGCGGCGCCGCGCGATTCACTGGAGCGGCGCATTCCGAACGTGGCACGGCAACGGCTCGGGGAGAAGAAGCTCCCCCGAGAGGGCCAGCCGTCGCACTGGGTCGGGTGGGCCGTGCGTGTGTGCGTGCCAGGTGGACAAGGAGCGCGCGCGCGGCCCGGCTGAATGTGGGGCTGGTGGGCCGGGACGGAGCGGCCGGTAGGAATTTTGTGCTTCTTTTTTTTTTGAAAACTAAGCAAGATTCCAATTCGAATAAATTCAAATAAATTTGAATAAATTTCGATAAATCCGAAAAAGAAACTTCCACTGAGGCACTTATCAAAATTTAAATTTTAAATTTGAAATTTTTTTTAGGGTATCATAGTGCGCGAGCTGGCATAGGCCATAGCAGCTTGCTGAGTTTAAGCCAATCACAATACTCCCTCCGATTTACAAAGAAAGTCATTTAGGACAATGTTATAGTCAAATATTAGAAATATAAATTACAAATAATTTTTAATATATTAAGTTTAAGATTATGAAAATCATATGATTAGATTTCTCTTACAAAGTACTTTCATAAAAGTATAAATACGTTATTTTTTAATAAATATTTTTATAACAAATAAAAGTCAAAGTTATGCTTTGGAGACTGTATCATTGTCCAAAACAACTTTCTTTGTGAAAGTATATATGAAGCACCTCATCCATGTAAAGTGCAGCTCACGGCAGCAAATATCAACTCACACAGTGGTATGGTTTGGAATATGAGTGGTAGCCGCAACAATAGCTCTTGTGTGCTAGTGAAGAATGAGAAGATTTTTTTTTTTTTTATCTTTACAACCTGTCCATAATATTATAGGTGGTTTTACTCCTTATAGACTAACTCCACAATATATATTAATATTAGTAGCAATTTTTTATTCTCTATGGAGCACTTTAAAACAACATTGTGGTTGCTTTTAGACTGAAGGTGCAGCATGATGGGCGGCTTGGTATGACCATAGTTACTTTACGTGCAATCAAACAAGTTATTTCGATCTAGCGATAGTGGACGTTTCAAGTCACTTAGATCTTAAGTTTGATTCTGCTTTCAACATTTATTTTGCATCATTTAACACTGATTATACTTTAAAGGAAAAAGTTCATTTGACTCCCCTCAACAATTCACTGTATCCATTTAGCCCCCTAAACAAAATATTGGCTTAATTTACTTCCCCAAACTATTCAAATTGGTGCACTCTACCCTCTTATGCCATTTATCTTTTTTGTTTCTCTTTGTACAATTTGAATTTGAAGCTCAAATTTTGCATGGCAGTGGAAGCTATCATTCTCTATGTTAATAAAATCATATTGTATTTTTCTCAAAATAATATTCTTAGTTTAATGGCATCTAATACTACCATACAAATTGTATGTAAAAATACAAAACAAAGTATCTCGAAAAAGTTGTAACATATTTTCTTAAAATTGAGGGTATTATCATTTACTTTTATACAAAATTTGATATTCAAATTCAAATTGTACAAAGAGAAAAAAAGATAAATTGTATAAATGTGCAGATTGGACCGATTTTAATAGTTTGGAGGAGTAAATTAAGCCAAGATTTTGTTTAGGATGCTAAATAGACTAAGTGAATTATTAAGGGAAGTAAAATTGATATGGACATAATATCCTCTGAGGACTTCAATGGAAATAGTCACACACGGTGGATTCGAACAGCAAAACAGCATAAATTTGCAACGAAAGCCACAACTTCACATGAAATCCAATTTAGGTGTTTAAGTACATTCCGAAAAGCTCATTAAGTTTACTTTCGAATGGATCCAACCTCATCTTCAAATCACATCAGAGTCAACGCCAATTATCGTTCTAATACAAAAGGTGCTGCGTCACCCCAACTTAGGCTGTTGGCCCGTGTATCAAGTTGAGCCCATTAAGGACGCGTCCTAGGGTTTGAGGACGACCTCAGTACCCTCTGGTCGTCCTTCACCCTATTTAAAGATGCCAGCCGCCACCAGGAACACTTGAATTTTTTTTGTTATAGTTTAGCTCTTGCGCAAACTTTCTGATCTTCAGTTGTGTCTAACGACCACCTATTAGATAACCTTTGAGAACCTCACATTTGAGAGACTTTAGTTTGCTACATCGTGTTTTTGCTTGTTCTTTAATTGCTTGCAGGAATTGATCTTGCTGTTTCGACGAGGTCAATAACCATTCGGAGTTAGTTCTGCGATTGCTAAGGCACACACGACCTGTTTGTTTGTAATCGGATCGTGAGAGTCGAATCCACCAAATCGATAGTTATCACCTCACCGAAAGATCGGGCCCTCTTCAACTCTTATCAAGTGGTATCAGCTTCTCAAGTTGCTCGGTGAGATCTACCCCTCTTTTTTGTTCTTTTATTCATATTCCCGCTGCCCAAATAATTGCCCAATAAAAAATCTTGAATCATTCTCGCTGTCCTAGACCTTTGAGCCTGTGCATCATTTTTTTTCGATAATTTGCGTTGCTGAATTCGTGGTTGCATCATCGTGTCGTGTTGTTGGTCTTAGCATTTAATCCATTAGAGTTTCGAGTTCTTATCACGTCCTTAACTCATATCTACAATAGAAGGAAGAAATAAATCCAGATTTGAGTTTGTTGCAAATAACATATTCAGGTAACAGATTTTGTTGCAGAAGAAACCGACCATATCTTCGTGATCTATTGTTTGTTTGGAACGTTTGTGTACAATCTGAAAAGATCTCTGCGTTATCTTTTCAACGGATCCACACTTGCCATAAAATTCCACCCGAGCGTGTCGCAATCACAAAAGAGATCTGCTATCTACTATTTGTTAGCTACACTTTTGTTTATATCTGTTTTCATTCCATCACAAAAAAATAGAGAGAGAGAAAAAGAGAAGAGAAGAAAAGAAAGGAAAGGACAAGAAAAAGAAAAAAGAAGCAAGCCAAAAAAAAGAAGAGAAGAAGTGAGTTATAGTTGCTGCTGTCCTGAGCCTTTTATATCATTTGTGTGACTACCTTTGTGTCTAGGCTCGCGTCTCTAGCAGAGTTAACCTAGGACCAGCACTTTACCGTTGTTGAGCACTTATTCAAGTTTGCATTGCTAATTTGATTGTGCTAATCCTTGCTATAAAGTGAAACTATACTAGCTCCACATATTTTTACAGCAAATAGAGTTTGTGTCTGACAATCGCTCCACTAATCTCCGCAGGTTGACATTGTTGATTGTAAATCACCCCTGCTGGTTTGGTAAGAACATGTAAAAATTTGGTTGAGCAAGCTTGAGAGAAACTGAGTTGGACACAACCTAGCTTGTTTTCAATTTTTTTTTTGCTATTTACTAACCATGATAGGCACAATAAAAAAAAGAGAGATGTTAGTTTACACCCCTACAAGATATGCAGATGTTTCAATATGAGGTACATGATAATATTTTGCAAGTCATCAGTTCATCAATACCTTCTTTTGCTGAGAAATTTGATCCTCATGTATACACTGATTGAGAACTAAATGTAGATAAAGAGTTTGATGCACATGACTTGTTTGAAAAAGAAAAAATTTACATTGCCTCAAGTGTTTTGACTGAAAGTGCTTTGCTTGAATGGAAATATATTTGTAGACACAATCACGTTCTAGAATCCTAAAAAGACTTCAAATGTCATTTTAGAGATGTTTTTATTCCTGTATTTTATGATCATTTGCTTGCCAAATTAGACAACTTGAAGCAGGATAGTATGACTGTTAAAGAATACTTTTATGACTTTAAAGTTTGTATCATATTTGGTGGCTTAGATGAACGTCGGGAAGATACAATCAGTAAGATTAGGAATGGTCTCAATTCTAAAATCCAAATTTTGGTCATCTCTAAAACCTACTACTCAATCTCACACTTGTTTTTGCTTGCTTGTATTCCTGAAAATTAATTTTTATCATCTAAAGATACAAGCAAGAATAACTAAGATTACCAATCTGTGGAATGTATTGCTGCTATGCCTTTGTCATAAGGAGAATGTGATAAAGAGGAGTTGTGTGATGCTATATCTCTTACTAAAACAGCATCTAGATAGAGAGCACTCTTTTGTTTATTGTCCTATGCCTAATATCGTGCACAAGAGTGAGAATAAAACTGAAGAGGACTTTGAGCTAGTTGCTGAAATAATAGATAATGATGCTTGTGTGGCGTCTACTATATTCTAAGAGAGTAAAAAAATGAAATACACTGTGAGTCCCTCGCCACATCTCGATCCTCACATGCTGCTTGTGCTGAACTACAATTGCCCAATGTTCATCCTAGTGTTTTGCAAAGCTTAGTTGAGCCTCCAATGATTTATTCTTTGTTTCATAATACACATTTGTCCTATGGTTGTATCAAGTTATGTGAATAAGTTTTGTTCATCCCAAAAACATAATTAGTGCAGGGTGTTCAAAATGTTGCAGTTGAGTCCACATCTGTTGAGTATAGACCTTTTCATTGGACTGATATGAACGAGAAAAAGTTTGAGCTCAGATCTTCTTTAACAACTTTAGGTTATATTGAATTTGATGTTCCTTGTAACTTATGTTATTTGGAGAAAAAATTATTTCAGAATTGTAGTTTGTAATGGTTGGGCTACTGTGTTTTTTATGCAATTAACAAATATGATGAGATTGGAGATTTTTTAGTGTCTAAAGTCATCATATGCTCTAATCTAAAACATAGTTTTGAAATGCACAATCAGAATCAAACAATGACGTGCACTAACACTAACAATAGATTGCAAAGCTTCTCTAGTTTTGTTATCTATCAACAGGAGCAGCTCAGGACACAGGAGAACATTTTGTTCGGGTCTGATTTTGTGCTCATCACTCATCTCAATATGACCACAAGCAATTTCGTCGACCACTTGATCAAGTTGAGGACGGCTTGCTATAAAGAAAGGGAGAATGATGAGATCTTATATGTCTTTGCTGCGCCGCTTAACCACATCAGAATACGCTCGTGGCCGCCACCTTTCATGATTTCTGGAGGGCACGGTGGAGTGGCGGTTATGTATTCTGAATTTTAGTCGAGGATGACTCCAAATGAAGCGGGGGAGGATGAAAAGATCACATACGTACCCCGTGGCCTCCACGTTTTGAGATTTCTAGAGGGCATGGTGGCATGGCTAGTTTTAAAACTGTGCTTGAGTCGTAGACGACTTCAAATCAAGTAGGGGAGGATGATGAGATCACATACATACCTCGTAGCCTCCACTTTTCATGATTTCAAGAGGACGTATTGGAGTGGCGCTTTTACAATCTGCACTTGAGATGAGGACGACTCTAATTCAAGTGGGTGAGGATGATATGGACATTATATCCTCTGATGAGTACTTCAATAGAAATAGTCATACACGGTGAATTCGGACTACAAAATAATACAAACTTGCAACGAAAGTCACAACTTCATATGAAATCCAATTTGGATGTTTAAGTACATTTTAAAAAGCTTATGAAATCTATTTTCGAATGAATCCAGCCTCATCTTCAAATCACATCGGAGTCAACCCCCATTGGTCGTCCTTTACTCTATTTAAAGGTCCTAGCCGCCACTAGGAACACTTGGTTTTTTTTTGTTATAGTTTAGCTTTTATGCAAACTTTTTAATTTTCAGTTGTGTCCAACAACCATCTGTTAGACAGCTTTTAAGAACCCTATATTTAAGAGATTTTAGTTTGCTACATCTTGTTGTTTTTTTCTTCGATTGCTTGTAGGAATTGATCTTCGTGATCAAGTTGATCTTATTGTTTCGATTAGGTCAATAACTATTCGGTGTTTGTTCTGCGATTGTTAAGACGCACACGACCTGTTTGTTTGTAGTCGGATCGTGAGAGTAACTCTACCAAATCGATAGTCATCCTCTCACTGACGAGCACCTCAATTTCTTTTCAAAAATGGACTTTTTCTACTTTAAATAGGTCGCCGTGCTAGATGACCGTCGTGCCTAGTAATAGATTGGTGAGGGTGGTGCCATGCACCACAAAACAAAACGTGCCGATCTTTTTCATACGGGCCATGCTGCCCGTTCCTTTCTTCCAAGAACTCTTTGCTTCTGTTTTGTCGAGGGAGCCTCCTTTAGTTGGCCTGGCCCAAAAGCTCGTTCGATTCGTGTCGTTCCAATCATTCTCTCTCTCTCTGTATCTCAATATACAATGCAAATGATAAAATAGATCAAACTTCGAAACTAAAAACTATTTTCTTCACATTAGAACTCCTTAGAACTCCAACCCCCCTTCAGAACAGACGGAGTACAGCTTTATATCTGGTTTTCACTCATGTGGATCATTTTAGATACATTTCCTCTTCTGACATTTAATAGAAAGGGAAGAAGTACTAGCTAACGCCAAGTTGTAAGTACTGATTATCACAATTCACCAGAGTGCCGAACAGAGCATGCTATCCAAGCTGGGGACCAGCAACAGAATAAATCGATAACCCTTAAAGCTAGATTCCAGAAAAGTCAGTTAATAGTTTCATCTCAAGGAACCAAACTCTTACTTCATATCATGCTGGTCATACAATTCTGGACACACCGCACATGTCCAATGAGACCAACTCAGCCTTACATTTGTAAGACGGTAAATGTCCAGTGCAACCGGACTAGAGTCAAGAATAGGTGGATACACTCCAATTCACCAGCACAAATACATATCTTCATTTCGACTACAAGCTTGTACTATTATCGAGCTGTACCATTCCTACTATGTTTCATGCTTGGTACAGTCAAAGCCTTGACAAACAGATACCCAGACGATTAATACAAGCAGCAAAAGGATTCCAAGAATCACGAGTTTTATTTTCATGTTCTGCAACCATGTCTTCCTACGGATTTTCACTCCCTGCTTCTTGAATTCCTGAGCCTGAATAACATATATTTGACACATGTATGGAGGGGTAAGCAACGTACAACAGGTTATTTGATGAATGACGATATGTACCTGACTGCGTAGATCAGAGGTCTTGTCTTGGAGCTCACTCAACTTTTCTCCACGATCCAAAGTCTGAAAATACAATAAGGAATGGGTGAGCTGAAGTACCCTATGTATTCCACAAATTAGAAGAAATGGTAAAATAGCATTGCTCTGCTCATATTTTATCTTCATCTTGTTTGAATAGACATTATGATTCATCGCATCCAAAGAAGAAGTAAACGACTCAAGAAAATCCCTAAACTTGCACAAGAGCACTAACATTTTTAGAGAAAAAAGGACAACAAAACTTTTAGAAGACGCACCTTTGCCATCCTGATGTATGAATACCACAAGTAATGCATAGATGCAAAGGAAGCATTATATATAACTACAGGACTGATTTGTATAGTCTTGTATCTTGTTATGCTTCGATTACTAAAAGTAACTTATCAATTCTAAACAGTGTATAAGTTCATGCTCCCCTGACAAAACACATGGAGATTGGGCATACATGCTACAATTTGTCAAGGCTACGAACAGTGCATGTTTAACTTTAGTAGTGTGTGCGGCCCCCTTGCGTAAAAAAAAAAAAGATTCACTTTGATTTGTACTTACAAAGTTATTCTTACTAGTAAGACAATCTAGTGATGCACGTGGTCTGGAGTGAACAAATAAGTATGTCCATGAGATCTAAATCATCAGTTGTTTTAAGTGCCATCTATATCATAAATCAAGAATAGCACAAGAATTCAAATCCTGTATGAATCTATGAATACAGCACGATAACGTGTGGTTGTCAAATTCAAAGTTATACTGGAAAAAATACCTTCTCTATGTTCTGAAACATGATATTTTTTACTTCCGAAACTTGGACTTGTAGTTTCAAAGTTCTTTCGATTTCATCTGAATGATCAAGAACATACTGCATGTGCTGCTTTATAACTGGTCTGCACATAAAGGAAATCAATTGGTGGCATAGAAAATAAGTACATAAGCATAAAACATTCTATGCAGATCCTCATCAGTACTTATCGATCAGGCATACCCATATTCTTTATTTAGGCTTTTTGCAAGAGCTGTATCAGCTTTACCACCTCCATATCTCTTCATAAAGTCATCTTTCAGCCTCTCAAGAAAGGCCACTGAGACATTCTTTGGAACTGATTCCTTTGCAACAACACAATAGGCTACAAAATACTCAAAGAGAAAGGGTGTCACCATGAATCTACAGATAATAAGATACTCTATCTGTACACTTATGACTTCTCTCAAGATCTCCATGATTTCAACACAATAATGCATAAATGAGGATCAAAATGGTTACACAACAGTATTTCCTGGTCAATAATGTACATCAGTATGGTCACAACAAAAATGCCTCCTCATGTTGATGAAAGTGTCATCATTATTCAACAGCAGCACTAGTTTTATGGACTATGCCCTGAGTCAATTGCGCATTTTTTAGATCAGCATTAGTGAAACCTGCTTATGCATGCTGTACAAGGACAAAGGACATTCACTTATATGTGCACAAATGTTTGTTTTCATCGGTTCCTCCCTTTCATGGATATCAAGAATGTGACCACAACCCTTGCGGGCTACAGCAATTATTTCCTACTTACTGGCACAGTTTTTCTTTTAGTAACATAATTTTGCAAATTTGATTCTTCAACTGTGTCTGCTCTGTCCCACAATGTGCTCCAAGCAAATACTTCGTGTGGTAACACTGGGATCGTTTTTTCTTTTCTTTTTTTTGGTTGAATATTTGTGGTAACATAGTTTCCTGATACGATCCAACCGCCTACCTTTCTTTCCTAATTTTGTTTTAGTAAGGTGGGTAATGCCTTTTGGGGATGATCTTCCTATCCAATTGGGACAGAAACGAACTCAGATTTCTTATTCAAAATAATTCACGTACTACAGAAATCAAATTCTAAACTTCCACACTATTTTTAGCAGAGGTAAAAGGCCGTGGAGACTACAGTTCGTGCAACGCATGGCCAATTTGCGATGTCACAATCACTAATTTACTGTATAAGGGAGGTATCGCTCGATTGACTCACCGTATCCACGGTGGAGGAGGAAGTTGAACATATGCCGGTCGCAGGCGTAGCTGAACCGGGCCGGCGCCCCGGCGCCGGAGGAGCCTGCGGGCAGCCGCTGCAGGCACTGCGCGGTGATGGCCGGGAAGTTGCCGGTGAATTCCGTGTACTCGGCCAGCACCGCCGTGCCGCGCGCCACGAACGCGTAGATCAGCCACTCCCCCTTGCTGCCGCCTTCCTCCCCGCCCGGCGCCGGCGACGCCATTGGATCCGAGCTCTGGGAGCGTCTCACTCTGCGTACAAGCTCAGTCGCTGCTGCAGCCGGATCTCGCTTCCCGGCGAGTCGACGAGGTCGGAAGCAGAGAGAGATTGAGGAAAGGTGGCGGTGGGGATTTTCTTGGTTTCTTGGTGGTGGGGCAGAGTATCGAGGACTAAGCGCCGGCTGTCGGCTGTCTGCGAGAGCGGTGCTGGAATGGAAATGCCGCAGCTGGTCTTGTAGTACTAACTGACAGCGCCCTGCTTTTGTGGTCGCTTTCTTGCACTCTCCGTGGCGGTCTCTTTCTTTGCTTGTGACTTTTGTACTGCTGATTCTGATTGCTGTCCGTTTCTCTCTCCTCATTTTTTCTATTAATTTTTTACGTTTTTCAAGTTATTACATGGCCATTTGCAATTTGCAAATAAATTTATGTGAAACTTTCAAATAACTTTAATCAAGTTAAACTTGCAGCACATGGAATTAACAAAAGATGCACTTCTAGATGTTAATGTCCAGAATGGACTTGTTTGTTTTTCCTAGTATTGAAAATTATTGAAAATATAATACTAGTAAGCTTACTACATCGTGAGAAAAATTTTAAATTGATTTCAATGTAATGGTCACATGGTTCATAAACTTTATTAAAAGATTTTAGTATGTTTGAAATGGAAATATTTTTTAATTTTTTATTAACAAAATTTCAACATACCTTGACGAACGGATGGGACTGAAAATATGTCATTTAAGGCAGCAACAGTGGCATGTTAATAAGAAATTTTTGTGGATGTGTGAAAATCTTATATAATGAGTCCAAAATATCAATACTGTATTGTGAAATTTACCCGTGTGACACCATTAATTAATGGCTGTCATAGACACATCACACGCCTTGATTTTGTCATATACATATAAAAAATATTTTTTCTAGCACATAATGTTGGTTATTATTTAAATTTTTTAGCAGTCAGAATGAGAGATATAAAAGAAAAATACATGCGTGCTCTTAAACTTGAGACTTCTTTGTTTGTTATGATCTCCTGCTCTGTTCGTGCCAATCACAATCTCCATCTTAGATATTCCTCCAGCTGACCAACTTTGCTTATTGAACAAAATAAAACAAGCGTCAGACGATGAGAATTAGGGTGGTGACACAGCCGATGATGTCTATTTCGAGTTAAAAGGTCACTTACAATTTTTTTCTCTTCTTTCTCTCTCCTCTTGGCTACTAAACAGTTTAAATAATCAACACAATGTAATATAGATAAAAAAAAAAACACAATTGCGCGTGCCCTCTGGAACCAAATCAAAACGTATGATGTGACTAGGACAAACACACGCGAAGGATGTCTCATAGACAAACTCCCCATATTATATTATATTATATAGTGGTTTATTTAACTTTTTATATGTTCATGGTTAATTTTGAAAGGTATGAGTTTGAAAAAAAAATGTATATTTGGATTGAAGGGTGTAGAAACATAGTAGGCCCTTTTTAAAGCACGAGTAGAATAATGAGAAATTTTCTTATTTAGCCCTAAAATAATGGATGCTTCCTTTTTTTTGACTTTTTTCAATTTGAACTTACTTCTAAGGACTGAATTTGATTTTTGATTCCTCTCTTGACCTTTGTTTTATAGTTTGGAGCACTAACGGTATTAAGTAAGATGTAAAATAACTATTTTACCCCTCATCTAAAATACATTTTTATTCGTATATTTATTAATGTAAGCATACACTATTTTGAGCATAAAACATGACTTCATGGGACTGGGATAGCAATTTGATAATCTTGTCGTCTTTGAAGTTTATGCTTTTATTTTTAAAAATATTGTACACTTAGATTAATATACATGGAAACAAAAAATTATATTAGTGTATTTTAAATGTTACACCTTACTTGACACAGTTAGTGCTTTAAACTAACGAAAAGGTAAAAAAAAAAGAACTAAAAATTGAATTCGATCTTCAAAAGGAAGTTCAAAACCAAAAAAAGTGAAGGAAGGAAGTGGTTATTATTTTAAAGCCAAATAAGAAATTTCTTCTAGAATAATTCCATCAAAAAAAGAAATGTTTATGATTATTGATTTTTTAGTTATCTACACACATCCAAAATATACAACTATACAGGGCTTCAATCTGCATCCTTCTCAAAATCGACGAAGTACTACGGGCTTCATAGGGGTCAGGAAGGTCACGCTCACTTTTAAGTTCACACCGTAAGAGATGGATGGTTTTAGGGTGTGTTTGGATGCTTTCCAACAAAAATCTTATCAAAATTTAGCGAGCCAACGAAAATTAATAATAGTTTGAATCTGGAATTTGAATGACTAACAAAAAAAACATTAATGTTACCAACATTTTACACGAGATCTCATTTTACACTTATAAACAGGCGCATCACGAAGGCCGCACGACCAACGGGGAGAAAATTATACATGACCCGGTCCTTTGTGAATCTGTAGGACCCCCTCTCCCCCTCCCACCACATTACGCATCAATCTCAAAGCATTTTTCTTCCAGCCCAAATTTCCTTTCGCCCACGTTTCACTTAGCATAATATAAACATAAATATAAAACAAAATTAATTAGAGGTAAAAAAAACTTGTACTCCCTCCATTCCTAAATTGTTATCGTTGTTAATTTTTAACATCAACTTTAATTATTCATCCTATTTAAAAATTTTGTTAATACTATATATTTTGTTATAATTTGTTTTACCATTAAAGTTATTTAACATACGACTTATAATTTTATATAATTGAACTAATTTTTCGAATACGACAAATGATCAAAATTGTTGTTAAAAATAAATGTGACAAAAATTTAGAAACAGAGGGAGTAGATGAGATAATAGAAACTGAATTATTGATAATCTTAGAGTTATCTGTGAAACTCTAAATGCTTTAACATCTGATGTTTGATTTGGTTCTTCTACTGCAAATATATACTTTTTCATTCCTAAATTTTACTAGTCATCATTAACTTTTAATATCAATTTTAATAATTTTTGAATTTAAAAATAATTTAAGTGTGTAAAATTATAAGTTATGATTCAAATAATTTTAATTATAAAATAAATTATAACAAAATATATTGTATTATCAAACTTTTTAAAATAAGACAAATACTCAAAATTGATTTTATAAATCAATGGCTAATTTAGAATGGAGAGTACAAGTTTTTCTTACCTCTAATTAATTTTGATTTATATTTATATTACACTAAATGAGACGTGGACCGGAAGAAAATTTGGGCCGAAAGAAAAATGCTTTGAGATTGACGCTTAACGCCTGGTGAGAGGAGAGAGGAGGTCCTACAGATTCATAAAGGATCGAGGTCCTATATAATTTTCTTGCCGACAAACGTGCTGCCCTGCTTTGCCAAGGTCAGGTGGCACAAACTCATTGATTGCATCAACTTCAATATTTTTTGTTAAGTTATATTCAAGCAATAATAACTTATAAACCGTATATCAAAATTACAATCAATCTGTAAGTATTCATTGCAATTAAATAGATCTTACATGAATATATTTTTAAAATACTTAATAACCTATGGATCCCATATATTATACTAATGTAATCAAATTTTGGTAAAACTATAAATCGAACATAATCCTTTAAATCATATTTTAGCAACATCTACATTTTAACAGCACCAATTTTTGATAAAGTTTGCATATGCAACTATCCAAACAGCCTAGGTACTGAGCCGTGATTTCATTCAACGGAAACGAAGAAATCGCCCAGAACCCATTTTCCTGTTTCTGCAAGAGCCCCAAACAAGAGAGTTCAGTCCGGAAGTACCCGGCTAGGGATTCACCAATCCCATTTCCTCCCATGGTTGAAAAAAAAAAAACACCTCCCATGGCGGCGGCCCTTCGACGCCCGACCTCGCTGGCATATCTCCTCGTCCCTCTCCGCCGCCCCCCGCCTCCGCTCCTGATGTCGTCGTTCCCATCCTTCACGCAACACATTCCATCCTTCGCCGCCCCCTTCTTCCTCGTCGCTTTATCCGCCTCATCCCCGCACCCGCTCCCCGCCGACGCTCACCATGCCATCCTTCCGTTCCTCTCGCACGACCTTGTGGCCCTCAACAAGATCCTGGAGGAGATGCGCCTACTCGGGTATGGCCTCGTTCCCAGCTTGCGCTGACCTCGTCGCGTCCCTCGTCCGCACCCGTCGCCTCGATGATGCCCAGCACGTGATCGGCGTAATGCGGCGGCTGAAGTACCGTCTACACGGTGCTGATCTACGCGCTAGCGGAGGCGCGACTGCCGGAGCACGCTCTGGAGCTGCTGCAGCAGATGCAGGAGATTGGGTACGAGGTGGGCGTGCTGCTGTTCACGACGTTGGTGCGGGCGCTGGCTTGTGAGGGGCGTGTGGAGGGCGCGCTGGCACTAGTGGATGAGGTGAAAGGAACCTGCCTCGAGCCAAACATTGTGTTAGTACTACAATGTGTGCATCGATCGTATTTGGGAAGGCTGGGAATGTTCACATGGCCTGGAAGTTCTTCCACGAGTTAAAGGCACAAGGGCTTAGGCCAGATGACGTGTCATACACGAGCATGATTTGGGTGCTGTGCAAGGCTCCGTAAGGCAGAGAGCATATGCATACAATACTATGATCATGGGGTGTGGCCGTATGGGTCTGCCAGGCAGTTTGAGGATGCTTATATGCTGCTTGGGCAATATGCTACTAAATTTGCATTATAAATTTATGATGCTTGCTTAGTGGATGCACAAATGCGCTATAAGATTTTCACTATGAATTTATACTGCTTGGAGTATGGACATAACTCTGACAGCAACTGAACTGATCTTCCTTCTTTAGAACTTTCTGGGAAATAGTGAGAATGTTTTGGTAAACCCCCAATGCTCAGCAGATAAAAGACGTGGATCTCCAAATCCTAGATATCTGGGAGAATAATGTGAGAATTGCAGTCTACTGCTGCCTCTTCAATTTTGCGAACTGAAAATACTTCTATATGGAAGTCAAGTACTCCTGGTTCAGCATGATCGTTATAAACGTGAGCTGAACATCTATACAGGTAAATCATGTACCAAGCTCGCCTCCCTTTATATTGTCATAAGCTTTCAATTTTTGAGCACTCAAGGATCTTGCATTTAACTTGTTCAACAATTTCTGTTCATGCTAACACTTTTTATTCATTATCTCTGGGGCATAGTAACTGCATGAACTATAAATTTTGTTCATTCTAAACATTTTTTATGTTATTTCATTATTCAACTTTTTTTTTATTTTGTTTCTCCGACTCTATTCAACCATTTGGCCTCCTGTAATGATGAAAATTAGCCAAATCAGAACATTGTGTGCTCCTCTAGGATAATTATTAACAATGCTCTTGGTCTTTCTATTATTTGAAATTCCAAGTGCATGATGTTAAAGACTAGAGTTGAAGTTGGCACAATTGATGATAAAAGTTGAGATTGGTAGCTGCTGACCACAAGTTGCATTTTGGTCATCTAGTATCCTTTCCTTTCTCATTGTGCTTCACATTCAGTTCAGAAATGTAGAACAATTTGAGATTCCTTTGGACTCTGCTTTCTAAGATGCCCTTAGTTTTCCTACTACAAAATTGTGGTGGTACTATACCATTCCCAATCAGCTATCTCATACCTTTGTGTCTTAAAATAGTTTTATGTAGGTTGTCATTATCTTATTAGTAGATTTTTATTTTTTATTTTGTGTAAATGCCAGCAATTTTTATTCAAGCTGGAATGATGAATTTTAGCCAAATCGTAATTATAATGTGCTCCTCTAGGTGTCATTCTTACTGGTTCCCTTGGTGAAAACTTCATCCTCCCCAAGCACCAGATGAGAAAACTAGAGTTGGAAGTTTGCATCAGTACGTGATGATAAAAACTGAGATGGGTAACTTGCTGACCAGAAATTTCCTAGAGCCTCAGATAAATATACCGTATGTAGAAGTAAAATAGACTTAATTTTGTCTTTTGTTCATTTTATACCTTGTATGTGCTAAGGTGAGGCATGAGCATCTCCATTACCATAAATATATTTATTTCACTATTGCCTTCCATCCAGTTTAGGCAAGCCATACTTTACTCAACTATGTGAATTAGAAGTTGGATCTGTTCTATGTTAAGGAACAATATAAACAAAAAAGAAAAAGCCATGTTTCTATTCAGGGTAAATTTGTTTTGTCTTCTTCAATTATTTCAGAAGGTAACTTTCTTGCATTTTAATTTTGAAGTTGATTTACAGGATTTTTTAGAGTGAGTTACTGGGTTCTACCATTTGATGATTACATCATATATATCTGAATTTTTCACCTTGGTTTGGTCTTTGAAACAAAATTGCATTGCATGACTGCTCCCATAAGGTGATTGCACTTGATATGTTGCCTTTCTTCTTAGTACCCACATCACTTCAAAATATAACTGCTACACTCATATGGTCCTGCATATTGTTCTATATTCAGAATGTATGGGCATATTACAATTCATTTTGAACATTTTTCTCGTTTCCATGCTTCCCAGGCAAAAGGCAGGAATTGAGATTGCCTGTGCCTCTGTACTTGGACATTTTTTATGAGTCCATGAAAGGGGATTTCAATGTTGGTCTATGAGTATTGGAAGACAGGAGGGGAAGATGGCCACCAGATTATTTAGGTCTGTCAGATGCCCTATTTCACTGCTGCTGACGGCTTTGTTCATTCAAATTTATTTTTTTATTTTCTCTGTTCAGAATAGAGGGTTGTATAAGTACAACTGCACTCTATACTTGTTAGCGAAACTGCATTTAGCATGGCGAATGACCTCAAACCTGGGGTAAGAGCTTAGTATCCTAACCAGCTAGATTACAATGGATTCATGACATTCTACTCGTGGTTGTATAGTCTAGAAATTGTTTGAAACACCCTGCTGTGGAAAACGTCATACTGTGATGCTGAAGAACCTTACCCAATGTAAACCAGGTAAAGAAGAAATCCAAAATATGGCTGCTTCAGGTGTCGTTTGGGAATGCTGCAACCAGTGGAGGCACATTAGTCATGACGTGCAATACAAACTGGAAGCAAATATAATGAAATGAGCAGTTTATATTTTCCACCACATTTTACTAGCGTGTTTCCACAAAATTTGCTTATGAACTGTAGTTTACATGTTAGGTCACGCAGAAACAAAAGTGATCTAAACGGGTGATGTACCATATATTTCATTTGGTATTCTATTCTTACATTTACACGTCCACTAAAAACTTAGTGATGGATGTTTTTACTTTTTGCTGACCTCCTTGTGTAAACATATGGGTTGTAGTTCTTGGAAAGTCCTGCAGTCCTTTCAAAATTGTTCAGAGACGACTGATGTTTATGAAACTCACAACATTTGTAAACCTTTCAAAACTTTGAGACTAAAATTTAAACAGTGTTAAAACCTGAACGAAACATCATTGGGCATGAGACAAATAGAACGAAACTTGATTTCAGTTTCATCACATGCTTTCTGATTCAGAGACCTATACAACTGCACTAATAATTCTTATTCACTCAGATTAGCTGATAAGTCCTTCAAATCATTGAGTCCCATCATGCACTCATCATTTCAACTGCACCATTAGATCTCCCATAGACAGTGGAACCATCCACATCATCATTTATCTTATTCTTTCCTTTGCGCCTTCTAGCATTTTGAGCCCAGTTGACAAGACCCTCAGAAATATTATCATCAAAAATAGCTTTCTTGAAAGAACTTCCCATCTGCACCAGTACAAAAGAATGAAATGACCATCAAACTCCAGGAAAAAAGCAGTTGGAAAAAAATTAGCCATACCAAAATACAATATTATAGTTAAGAAGAACTACTAGTGCAATTAAGGTGACCACCTTATCTCAAAAACACTCTGGTCGCCCTAAAGGTTGTACTAGTGATTGGGACTTAAAAAATCTAGTTTAATTGTGACACTTACTCATGATTTTCTTTTAGGGTAGGTAATACATAACGATGTTTCAGATGGGTCCACCTTATCTCAAATACATTGTGGTCACCATAAGGGTTGTACTAATTGTAGTTGTGTGAACTAAACTTCAAAAATCTAGTTTGTGAAACTTACTCATGGTTTTCTATTAGAGCAGGTAATACATAATGATGTCAGTAAGACCAATGGCCCACTAAATCGCTATGGAATATAAACCAATGAGTCATGGATAATGGGCATAAATATGCTAGAACAAGATTTTAGGAGATTATTTGCATTGGTGTATGGCAAAATATCATTTTTATCCGCCATTTTTTTTGTGAACCGTCTTATATTTTAGTTAACCAACTTTAGGACTCTATCCAGTTTTAAAATATTGACACTATTGACTATTAGTGTTACCTTTGACTATTTATGTTATTCAAAAAATTATGATAAATAGCACATTTATTATAGTTTGATTTATCATCAAAGGTA
>BCLG01000066.1:104522-123116 GCA_001602295.1 Zoysia matrella
AATTTATGTAAAATACTACCAAAGTATAAAGAACTTATAAATATGGATAAACTTACATGAGAGACGATGACATACAGAGGTAAGGTGCTGCAACAACAAAGTAGTTGGCTGATAACACTGCAAGCACGAATAACATATTGTTAACTCCTTATTGTACTTTATATATGTGTCTTAATGATGTAAAGATTTATTTAGATATCTACCTTATTACAAGTCGACCAATAACATATGCCGGTTGTCCCATGATGCATGATTTAAATCCATATGTTACTTGCAACAGATTGATGAATTATAGGGTTAGTGATATTTAGGTTGTATTTTGTCACTAAAAATAATTTCTTGAAAATAATTATAGTCATTGGTTTAATTGTGATGTGAGGATGTTTGCTATTTGATTATGTGCAAAGTGTCTTTCAGGATCTAGTTATCAAATAGTATGTTACATCAATAAGGAATCAAGTGGCGCATAATATCTAATGTCCATTACATATAAGAATGGCCCATCAAATCATCCTTATATCATAAATTAACTTTTTAGTAAAGGAAATACAATAGATAATATAGGTTCAGTAAGGTTCTTACCAACAACCAAAAGAAGAATGCAATCTCAAATGCATTTTGGAATAGAACAATGTGGATCAAGTGGAGGACTAATTTTGGCCGATGGAACCTAAAGAAATCATCTGAAGGGGTGACAACCACATCGCCTTCTATGGCCGTATGCTTTTGGGCAACCTCGATGGCCAACTCAGTTATTATATGCTCCATCTTACTTCCAACTATAAGTTGTAACTACATATAATACAATACTTTAAATAAATCATACTTAAGTCTAAAAATGACAATATGTATATTGTATCACTATGATAAGCAGTGAAAGTGCACAGTATTTATTCTTGACAAGCCCATCAAGCTGCGAGTTTTGCTTACTTACAATAAAAGGGGCCAATGATAACCATAAGTAGACGTTCCATCCTAGAAAACATCATAAACAAAGTAGAATGAATATTTTTCACATCGAAAAAACCGAACATTAATGAGAAGGTGTCTATCAGTGAGTATCAACTAACAATCTATGAGAAGATCGAAGATAATTTTTACACTGTAATTGCACATAGCTAACTGATAAGTAAATCTAAGAAAAAACATGTAGATACATGCATACAAGGTGTAACTATACCTTTTTTCTTGTGACTAACAAGTAACCACACTTACATGATCATTAATAAACTACTTATACTTAGGCAGTGTTATTTACAGGATGCAATTGATTTATGTAAATAAGCAATACATGAAATATACATTATATTCTAATAAATAATAGTTCCAGATGTATCGACCATACTGACGAGATAAAGTAACAATTCTAGTTCCAAACGACATACCATGAACATTGAGCACCAAGAGTATCATTAGCAAACCCCAAAGGTACCAACTGTTTTGAAAAGAATTTAGAAATATTTGATCAGTTGTAATGATGCTAATACCACTAGGACATCAAAATAATTGGATATTTTTTACAGCTATACTTTGGAGTTACCTTGTACCAACAACTTTCTTGAAGTCGGCCTTAAATGCTCTTATCATGTACTTGTAAAAATTAAATTTTGGGTGCCCCGTGCAATGTTTCTATCAAAATTAAATGAGGTCATGAATTGTATATCTAACATGTTCTGAAAATATTTGGGTGATTGATTGATACAAGTTTGTGTCAAGTACCGTGATAAAGCCGAGTCTCATGGCTGTATAGTCCTCTTCAGTGACTGACCCATAGAATTGTTTAATGAAAGACCTCTGAAATGAAAGATCAACTTGCTGATATTCAATTATTCTTAATGACATAATCAAAATATTTATCCAATAAGAAAATCAATATAGATTAAGTTCATATTTAGCGTGCCGAGAGAGGGGATTGGATGTGGTTGTGGGGTTTTTTTAGGCACCAGGTGGAGAGGGCGAGAGGGGGGGGGGGGGGGTTGTGTACCATCCAGCCAAATATTCTCCAACGTTTTCCATGGCCTTTAAAGTGGTTTTGAATAAACTTGAATTCGTGCACATGTTTGTACATTTGTGGGCCTGCATAAATTTGAATCCAGCAATTGCACCCATTAGATCACACACTTCATGTCTTGATAAGAAAAACCATGAAGTTATAGATTAGTAGAGTCGATAGCATTTTATTATCATACAACTATCATCATTCTGCTGGATCTTTTCTTCCCAATGCTGCCAATTTCTTGTCTACACAAATAAAAATATTAAAAGTCATCATTGAAATTAGTGTGCTATTAAGCAACTAATTAGCACATTGCAATTTATGGTACCTGTATGATTCCAAGCAAAGCTGTAAGTGCGCTGAAAACAACATGTGTTACTGCTAAGACGAAGATAAATATGTGCAGTTGATGTATCGCTTCAACTGAAAGAATTGGAACCTTGCCTTGTATAACAAAGGACGACATATATTTAAGCGGCATGAAAGAAAGATGTGAGTTCCTGATCAAAAGCGAAGTACCTTTCTGAGGCAGTAGTCATCGGCGGCCCCTCCTCCGGCGAGGAGCCTTCTCGCGCCGCCCAGAACGCCGGTGAACTCTGCGGCACCATTCTTGGCGTCGGCACGCGCATGGTGGACTGGACAAGGCAGCAGGTGGCGCATGAGGTTCTCCCGGACGCAGATCTTCTGCGTGGCGCTCTGACGCACTCTGAGCAGCAGCGATATGAACCCTAGTAGCATCAGCTCTGCACCCATCGCCATAAGATCAGTTGTCAGAATCATATCGAAATATTTTAAATATTTTAGATACATGGACGAGGCTCAGTATCCAACCTTCTTTGATCTTAAGGAGGGCATCATACAGTGGCTTTTGACTGCCTTTCTTTAGCCTCTGTTTCTTACACGAACGAAAACGACGCAAAATGGATTAGTCCAAAAATAACTTCTGCTTAGAATATTAAAAAAAAACTTTGAGCGCATTCACAGGATGCGATGATCCTTCTGGAGACCAACGAGCTCCCTAGCTCTGGACCAACGTACCTTCCCAAGGCGATGGAGCATTCGCTCGAAGAGAAGGGAGATTAGGACAATGAAGGAATAGACGGATGCGATGATCCACGTAGGCGTGTGCTCCAGCGTTATTGTCACCAGACCGTCTCCAGTTTTTGCTCCTCCCCCGGCCATGGCCACAAGCTATTCTGACAACCTATTTGCTCCTTAATCTCTGTTCTTCCTCAAGGATGTTTACAATAGAATTACGTACTAGACTAAGCTGTGCACAAGCATATGGTCAATGGAGCATAACGATACTCGAATCTATTTATAATGGTCATGCCACAAATAATGAGTAGTTGAATCGAATATAAGAAAAATGAGAATCAGCCCCTCATCAAAAAAGAATGAACAAGAATGTGTATGACATATTGACATTTCCATTATTATACTAGGAGTGTCAGCGAGAACGTGCGTTGTTCTCTTTTGGCGAGCTTGTGTTTATTTCCACTACAGAAGAACGCACATAAAATTAAAAAAATCCTGTAAGCAAGAACCAAAACTAGTCAAAAGAAGAATCTTGATAATTATTGTAAACAAGTCGTTGTCAACCAGCTGGTGCTTCCTGGTGAAGAGCACAACGTGAACTCGCCCTGTCAGACTTGATGAGGCGACCTGTTCAAAGATTAGATGCAGAAACCACATGTAGCTCTCCCAATAATAAGCCAAATCAATTGCAAATTGATATCTAAATGACGACTTTCATGTCAACAACAAAAGAAACAGCCTGCTTGACGTCGATCAGCTAAGTCATCTGACGTTCAAACTGCACAACGGTAGTGCATCTATGATGTGTATAGCTAGTGGACTGAACTGATGTGTTCCAACTTAAAACTAAAAAGAAAGGCAGAATATAAGTCGGGGCTTATGAGGATCTTAATGCATATGGCTCCAGATAATCGTGTCCTGCATTTCCAACCTTTACTTGGCAACAATTTAGACCATTATTTTTCGAGAAAAAATTATACTACCATTTTGTTCCTCCCGCGAAATAATCAAGCATCGTTCTACCTCACCCAGGAGAAGACGCTACAACACTTGTGATAAAATGTCCATACCAAATTAATCAATTGTCGTCGCCACTTGTAAGTCTCACATGGTCGACGGATCAACTTAGGGATTTAACACTAGGCTGTGTAAAGCGCTTCCGATTGATAGGAAAAGGATGTAATGATAATTAATTAATGACCAACTGGTTTTAATTAAATTCTCAGACAAGACGACCTTCGATCGAGCAAGTCAACATTGAGCTTCGTCTATAGAAACATGGAGTTTGGCCATGTTCTTGCATATCAACTTGTTTATTTTTTCACACTTGTTTGCATAGTATATTATATCGATCAGCTACATGATCGTATCAAGCCAATTTGTGAAATGGGATCTTGAAATCTCAGTCAATTTTTTGGTCAGTGTATGATGCATCCACTTCTCCTTTTTCAAATTTATTTCTTCCAAATTTACCCTAATTAACCTATTGCTGTAGATAACAGTTCAAACAAATACGTACGTAGAGACTAGCCGAGGCTAGTTTGTGGAAAAATACCATCGGTTGGGTTGGGGTAGTGGAGAATACGGGGCTCAAGCATCACCTCCAGATGTCCATGAATTTTATTGCTGATCCGGATGTACCTACAGTACCGCTTTTGACTACCTACTTCCTCCGTTCTAAAATATAAGCATTTCTAAATTTGAATAAAATCAAACTTTTCTAACTTTTACAAATAATATCTAAAAAATTATATAATTTTTAATATAAAAATATATTTTTTATGAAAGCTTATTTCATGATGAATCTGAAAATTATAATTTTTATATCATAAAACTTTATTAATTATACATTATTAGTGGTAAAAGTGATTAAATTTTGACTTTGACTAAATCTAAAAATGCTTATATTTTAGAACGGTGGGAGTATTAGTACTAGGGGTGAAAACGGGCCGAGGAAAATAAACTAAACATTGTGATGGCTGAATTGGATTAAGATCGGACTAAATTTTTATTCATTTTTGAACTAAAATTTATTAAAGGCCGAGTTAATTTGTGAAAGGATCCATGAACGGAGCCTTTTTTCACCCCCTACCTATTACCTTCATGACTTGATAGATGTAGGCCTTCATTCCACTTGCCGGCTTACTTCGTGGGCTTGATAAACATAGGCCTTTGATAGTCTCTAAGGGTATGGAGGTGGGCTTCCGCAACGCATATAAATACTCCATCTAATATTAAAAGAAGTCATTTTAGACAAGATTTTAGTCAAAAATTAGGAATGTAAATTGCAAATAATGATTAATTTGTTAAGTTTAGATATGTAATACTTATATGATTAGATTTGTTATAAAAAGTAATTTCATAAAAGCATACACATGCTACTTTTTCATTAAATACTTTTATAGAAAATAGGAGTCAAACTTGTGTTTTGAAGACTGTGTTGTTGTCCAAAACAAGTTCCCTTTTATACCAGAGGGAGTATGGTACTCAATCACAAAAAATTGCACCGACTACAATATAGCAGTATGATAGTTATTGATAGATGAGAGAATAGTAGATTGCATTCCCTCTGAGATTGTACATGTACATATATAGACAAGGGACGGTTGCCCTAATGGGCCGACCATATACAAAGACTATACAAGATAATGACATGCTAACACTCTCCCGCAGTCTGATCGGTAGATTCTCGGACGTTCAGGCTGGAACGAAACTCCTGAAACACCGACGTCGGGAGCCCCTTGGTGAAGATGTCGGCGTACTGTGATGTTGTAGGAACATGTAGTACACGGACTTGGCCAAGGGCTACACGATCTCGGACGAAGTGTAGATCAATCTCAACATGTTTGGTCCTCTGATGTTGTACCGGATTGGTGGACAGATACACAACAGTGACATTGTCGCAATAGACTAATGTCGCACAGCGTAGAGGGTGGCGAAGTTCCTCAAGGAGCTGGCGCAACCAGGAGGCCTCGGCGACACCATTGGCCACAGCTCGGTACTCGGCTTCGGAACTAGATCTGGACAGTGTGTGTTGATGCTTCGAGGACCAGGAGACAAGGTTATCACCGAGGAACACAGCATAGCCAGATGTTGACCGGCGAGTGTGGGGACACCCTGCCCTGTCGGCGTCTAAATAGACAAGCAAGTCATCAGGTTTGGAAGAACCGATGCTTAAGCCTAGTGATAAAGTCCCCTGAGGTACCGCAGGATGCGTTTCAAGGTGGCCAAATGTGCTTCCCTGGGGTCATGCATAAAGAGGCATATTTGCTGAACTGCATAGGTGATATCAGGACGGGTGAACGTCAAATATTGTAGAGCTCCTACCAAGCTGCGGTACTGAGTTGGATCGTCAACTGGGGGACCATCCATAGATAGTTTATGATGAGTGTCGACAGGCGTACTGCATGGTTTGCATGAACTCATGCCAGCACGTTGTAGAATATCGAGGGTGTACTGCCGTTGAGAGAGAAAAAGACCAGATTTGCTTCGAGTGACAGAAATCCCAAGAAAGTGATGAAGCTGTCCCATATCAGTCATCGAGAACTCACGACGCAGTGCTGAAATGATGTGCTGAAGAAATCCGGGTGATGAAGCAGTGAGTACAATATCATCCATATAGAGCAGGAGATACGCCACATCAGGCCCACGATGGTAAGTGAACAGAGATGTATCCGATTTGGCCTCCATAAATCTGAGAGAGAGGAGGTGGGATGCAAACCTGCTGTCCCATGCCCGAGGAGCCTGTTTCAATCCATACAGAGATTTATTCAGACGGCAAACATGATCCGGGTGAGATGGATCTACAAACCCGGATGGTTGTATGCAGTATACTGTCTCTGTGAGAGTGCCATGGAGAAAAGCATTTTTGACATCCAGCTGGTGAATTGGCCAATTATGAGACAATGCCACAGAAAGAACAACTCGAACTGTGGCTGGCTTGACAACTGGACTAAAAGTTTCATCGAAGTCAATGCCTGGTCGTTGAGTGAACCCACGAAGGACCCATCTCGCTTTGTATCGATCAAGAGAGCCGTCAGCAAGGAATTTGTGATGAAACACCCATTTACCTGTGACAAGGTTAACGTCCAGAGGACATGGAACAAGAGTCCAGGTGTTGTTTGCAAGGAGAGCATCAAACTTGGCTTGCATTGCGTCGGTTGGGATCAGCCATGGCGTCTCGGAAGGACCGAGGTAACTCCGAGAGTGAAGATGCATGAAGATTCAGACAATCAACGGGTTGAGCAAAGCCCGATTTTCCTCGGGTTCGCATACTATGATCGTTGATGACCGGTGGAATCGGGACGATGGCCGTATATGCGACCCGTACAGCTGGCAACAACCGGTGCACGAGGCACGGGGGCAGCAGGACCGGTGTCATGTAGCATGTTGATGTCGCGGTTAGTGCCGAACTTGACGGGTGACACTGAAACAGTGCCATGCAGGGGCGGATTAACTGCTCCGGCGCACGACGCGGTCCCGCGCGACGCAGACGCCCCGTCAACAGCGCAATGCGGTGATCGGCGTGTCGTGGGAGGCGCGTGTGATGCGGACGCGGGCGTTGTGACGCCATGCAGCGGCCCGCGCGATATGGAAGGCCCGCGTGACGCGTACGCGAGCGTTACGGCGCCATGCAGCGGCCCGTGCGGCGCGGTCGTCCCATCAACGACGCCATGCGATGATCCGCACGACATGGGAGGCCCGTCCGACGCGGACGCCCCGGCAATGGCGCCATGCGGTGATCCGCGCGACGTGGGAGGCCCGTCGGTTATCTGAGCACCTGCATGATCAGAAAGTCTAGTTCCATGTGGAACGTGAGTAGATCTCCTTCACAGAGAAAATCTAGAGTGGAGGATGACATATGGGTAGTAGACATGGCGGCGAAGGGAAAATACGACTCATCAAACACGACGTGGCGTGAGATAATGAGGCGATTTGTGTGGAGCTCAAGACACCGATATCCCTTGTGTTCCGAGGAGTAACCAAGGAAGACAGAGGGATGAACGGGGGGACAATTTGTGAGAGGTGGTGGCAGACATATTGGGATAACAAGCACAACCGAAGACGCGGAGGTGCTCATATGTCGCTGCAGTGTCATAGAGAGACTGATATGGTGCAGAAAAATTTAGGGTGGTAGTGGGAAGCCGGTTTAGAAGATAGGTGGCAGTATGCAGGGCCTCAATCCAATAGACCGGTGGAAGGCTTGCTTGGAAAAGGAGGGAGCGCAATATGTCGTTGATAGTGCGGATAGCGCGCTCTGCTTTTCCGTTTTGCTGCGAAGTGTAGGGGCAGGACATGCGTAGCATAACACCATTTGTGAGAAAGAACGAGCGGGCCAGAGAATTATCAAATTACTAAACGTTCTTCACAGTAGTGTTAAATTGCGTGCGCACGTAAGAGAAAAAAATGAGCGATGGCAGGGAATGTCTCAGATTTTTGGCGAGGAGGAAAGGTCCACATATAATGAGAATAATCATCGAGTATAACAAGGTAATACTTGTACCCCGAGACACTAAGAACAGGAGATGTCCAAAGATCAGATCAAACTTGCGATGAGCTCTAGAGCTAGAAGAGCTAAAGGGCAAGCGCACATGACGACCTAGTTGACATGCATCGCAAAGGTGTTCTAGATCATCTTTATTGCTAGTGATTGCGCTTGAAGTGAGAAGCTTGGACAAGGCTTGACGACCAAGGTGTCCGAGACAGCGATGCCAGAGTGATGTAGGGGCTGCCACAAGAGTGGTGCTGCTGGTGGAGGACGGAAGAACAGGTACAGATCAGCGGAGCTATTACACCTGACAATCACGGTCTTGGTGTTCAGGTCATTCCCAGAAAGGCCAAAAGGGTCAAATTCCACAAAACAATTATTACCGGTGGTGAAACGACGAATGGAAACTAAATTATTAATGATGTTAGGCGAAACTAGAACATCGTTAAGAATTAATGAACAAGATGGTGTGGAGAAGGCACGAGACCCTATGTGAGTGACAGGGAGCAAAGCCCCATTGCCTACAACGATAGATGAAGGTGTGCCGTGTGAAGGAAAAGAAAGAGCGGAGAGAGTACCGGGTTCAGAAGTCATGTGAGAACCAGCCCCAGAATCAGCATACCACTAGGAGGTCGTTGGTGGATGGAGGGTCATGGTGTTGAAGGAACTTGCCAGGGAGGGGAGTTCCTAGGAGCCACCATGCATCGAGGTCCATGGAGAGGTCGGTGTCGGTGCCGGCTGAGAGGGCGGAGGTGCCGCGAAGTGTGGCAGTGGGGTAGACGGGACTCCCCCATAGTATGGTCCAGGAGGGTCATACGGTGGGGAGCCATAGGCACCAGAGGGGGCGACCATGAATGTTGGCGGAGGTCATGGGGCACCAGAAGTGGTGCGATCATACAGCCACATCTGAAGAGTCCCCGTCCAGGGATTGGTGACGGTTGGCGCCGAAAAACCGCCAGGATCACGAGGAGCGGACGGACCGCGATGGGGGCCGTTGCCAGCAGGGTTGGAGGAACGACCACCACGGCCTTGGCGCCTGTTGTTGTTGTGGCGCGAGGCTCCAGAGGAAGATGGCGCAGGAACGGGTCCTGATGCACGAGCGGGTGGTGGCGCCGGAGTGGCGGGCGCGGTGGCCAGTGCAGAAGGCGGTGATGGTGGCGCAGCCTCGAGTTCGACCTCCTACAATAACAGATGGTTGCGGGCTTCATCGAACGTTGGGAATGGATGAAGCATCTTCAAGTTGGACACCATGTGGCGAAACTTCCCGTTAAGACCACAGAGAAGAGTGAGAACCATCTGACGATCGCCGATAGGATCCCCAAATTCACCAAGAGATGTAGCCATTATCTCAAGGCGACGGCAAAAGTCAGTGATGTTCACGGAGCCTTGACGAAGATTTCGGAACTGGGTCTCGAGCAGCAGAGCTATTGTTCAGGAATTCGCCCTCAAGATAAATCCAGGCCCCACAAGCCGAGTACTGATCCAACATCAAAGATTGAAGCAAGTCATTGGAGACGGTGCCGTAGATCCAGGTTAAGACCGTACAGTCCATCTGGACCCAGACGGGGCGATCCTTCAGGGCATCATCAGAGAGGACATGGGACATCAGCGCGTACTTGCCGAGAGCGACCAGGAACATGCCGCGCCACTTGCTGTAGTTGTCGGCCGAATGTTCTAGGGTGACTGGAATCAACGCTTTCACGTTGAGGACGGCGATGCCCTGTGCCCACACCGCGGCATGGGCGGCTTCGTGGGCGTCGAGATCTGCTGATGTCTTGCTGGAGACTTCAGTGAGACGTGCGTGCTCTGCAGCACGTTGCTGTTCTGTGGCAGCGATGGCGGCGGCGTCGTTCGCGGCCATGACGACGATCGGCTCAGCGACGGAGACCGGCGAGAGACCGTGATCAGAGTGGGGCTGGCGATCAGAGGCAGCGACTGCGTCTGGCGAGGAACTTGGCGGCATAGCAGGCGAATGGATCGGCAACAGCGAAGAGGCGGTGGCGGCTAGGATGGAACCGCGACTGGATACCATGATAGATGAGAGAATAGTAATTGCATTCCCTCTGAGATTGTACACGTACATACATATATAGACAAGGGACGGTTGCCCTAATGGGCCGGCCCATATACAAAGACAATACAAGATAATACAAAGACAATACAAGATAATGACGTGCTAACTGTTATGAAGGGGAATTCAGTATGACCGCTCTAAACAATATCGAGAAGTTCAGTATTAATTACACATAGACATTACATTAGACTTCAGAATTTGCCATCAGCTATATAAACGGATCGATAGCTAGTTATGAATTCAATTCCTATGTATCTAGAGAACAAAAGAACACTCCTACAATACTTGTTTCCGGCCTCTGTCTCCTTGCATGCTTTGCAAGATTCAGAGTAGCTAATTACTACACACGCCTCCGTTCCACCGCCGCCGCCGACGTGGGCTAGTCCACCGTCGACGACCCTTGAGCGCGTGGCGCCTCGCCTCCGCGGCTCCGCAACCGCCGCCGCGTGCTTGTGCTTTCTGATGTCCTCGACCTTCTTCATGACGGCCACGCCCACGACGGCGAAGAACCCGATCTTCTGCACCTGCGCCATGGCGGCGGACCTGTTGGGTTGCCGATGATCAGGGGCTGTGGCTCTGTGGTCGCCGGTCACGGACGGACGATCGGAAGCTCATGTGCGATCGTTCGTTCTCCTCTGTAAGTACGTCGTCGAGCGGTTGATGCGAGAGAGGCGATTGGTAAATTGTTTTGTGTCTCGGGGCCGTTCTGGTGGTGAGGTTATATAGGAAGGCGCCAGCGAAAGAACAGGAGCTATCTGTTCTCGAGTCGGCCAAGGAATCCGACCGCGTGAGGATTGCGAGCATTAATCCTTGGTTCCTTCACCTTGCGCTCTGCTTTGCTACGATCGACCTATAAAGATTTGGCTGGATTGGAACAGCGTGCCTAGGTCCGGTTCTTTTTAAAATATAATTATTCTTAGCTTTAGTCAACGCCAATTTTATTACTTTTGATTATTAATAATAAAAAATAATAATATTTTATCATATACCCCTCTGTTCCTAAATTATTGTCGCCGTAGATTTCTAACATCAAATTTGACTGTTTGTTTTATTAAAAAAATAACTCATAATTCAAATAACTATAATAATAAAGCAAATTATAACAATATACTCTCTCTGTTCTTAAATTGATATCGCCGTTGACTTTTATAATAAACTTTGACTATTTGTCTTATTAAAAATTTTTCTTAAAAGTGTAAAATTTTAAGTTATGATTTAAATAACTCTAATGATAAATCAAATTATATCAAAATATATGAAATTTATCTAAAAAATTTGAATAAAACGACTGGTCAAAGTTGAATTTAAAAGTCAACAGCGATATCAATTAAAGAACAAAGGGAGTATACAATATTTAACAATTTTTTTAATAAGATGAATAATCAAAGTTTGTGTTAGAAATCAACAACAACAATTTAGAAACAGAGGAAGTATAAATTATATTACTAGATTCATCGTTAAATAAACTTTAAAATATTTAACTTTTATGTTAGAAATTATTTAATAAAATTAAAAGAATTATCTTTGACCAAAACTAAAAATGTTTATATTTTTAGATAAATGCTGTATGTTTATATCCCCATGACTTTTGCAATAAGTTTGCATATATAAATTGAAGAATATTTTCAACGATTGGCTAAAGGTCTCCGACATTTAAGGTTACCCTCTTAACCTTTTTAGTTGAAAAAATAACTACGTTTAAAATCCTATCCACTTTAAAAAAACTATATTATTTTTTAAAAAATTAAAGAAGTTTCTCTGCTTTAAAAAGCACAATTTTTCTTTTTAACGTACACCCAGCAAAATATTCTTAACAGAGATGGTTACACTACGTGCACATAAAAAAATACACTCAAAGTTTTTTTTTTTACAAATCTGATAAATTAAATCTCTGCCTAAACACCTCTAATAGATCTAACAGTTCACATCTTTCAAATCTCCCTTATTTGGGCCCACTAAAACTATTGTTTTTTAACCTCTTCGGGAACCGGAGCCGATGGGGCTAGTGCGGCTGAACTGAATCAACTCGGAGCGGCACAGAGCATGGGGCCAAAACAACGGAAGACGGAAATTGTGATTTGAATACAAGAATTACGTACGGAAGGTTTGGATCTTGGAAGACCCGTTCTGCTGTTGCCAAGATGCAGAACAGCGATTGGCGTAAGAAGGTTCGAGCTCTTTTTTTTTTCTGGATTATTTGGTCTTCCTTGTAATGAATTTACGATGATGACGTTATAAGGTACTTGTTGACATAAAAAAATCAGAGCCACCGAAGTGTCTGGCACGTTGCTGGAGTGTCTGGTATAGTGCCGAAATGTCCGGTGAACCCTCTCAGATTAGGGCACTTAGCCCACCGGAGTATTCTGCACTGTGTCGCATTGTCTGGCAGGACCTCTTAGATTTGAGTGTTCAACCCATCGGAGCTTCCGGCAACATGCCGGATTGCCATCTCGAGTTCTCAGAATTACACGACGGACACTCCGGTATTATACCGGAGACTCCGACACTTTACCAGATACTTCGATGGTGTCGATTTTGAAAAGTATTCGACAGATTGATTTCAATTTCTTTCTAAACTTGAGGAATCCGTATCCCAGCGGGATAAGATCATTCCACTGCTATAAAACAGAGGCCCGTGGCCGGTTGACGATCATCCCAATCGAACCTATCATTTGTCTTATATTTTTCGTTCTCTTCAAACCCTAATCCTCTTACTCGACCCTCGTTCTTTCTTCCTTCATCCCGGCGATGATCGAAGACGATTCGGCTGGCCTGATCGAGCCCGGATCAACCTTAAGACGATCTTGCTGCGACAGGGTCCCTCCCGAGGCGAGGTTGTCTAGTTGTTGTCCAAACCCGACGTCGAAGAGGCGTCGACGTTCCCACACACGAACGTGCAAGTGGTGTGTTGGCCCGGACCCGATTTTTGTGTCAACACACTTTTAGCGACTCCGCTGGGGAACGAGTGATTTCGGTTACACAAACCAAATCGTCGTTTTTCACCGTGAACTCCGAGATCTCAACGGCGAACATCGTCATGCCATTCTTAGAGGAGTTGCCCGAGGAGGCACGCAATGCATTCCTAGAGCGTCGAAAGGCTTCTGAGGAGGCGCGCAAGGCACAGGAAGGGTGAGAGCTACAGGAGTACTTGGCGTGCTTCAAGAAGGATCGCCAAGACATCATCTCTCAAGTGAAAGAACTCGTTACACATATACGCACCCTCTCGTTACTTTTAAAGATCTTTCATATTACTTTGCCGATTTTAAAAAGGCCTTGAATAATGATGTGCAATACATGATAAAAAAACATGTCTAAGTCTAAAAATGTTAGTATTGCATCATTGTCTCATGTTGCGCACGTAGGTCCTATTACTAGTGCATCGGCACCTATTACATCTAGTATAGAACAACCTCCGTATGGCATGCCGTTGAACTCGTTTAGTGGGCAAACTAGCTTTTCGTCTCATGCGCAAATTAGTGCTTTGGTTGTGTCTCCCTCTAGCGTAGAGCCAATCATTAGCATCCCCAATTTGGCCACGAGCCGATTGAATGAATTGGCAAATTTTGTTTCTACTTTCTATACCGTCGCTTATAGCTCATCACCTATCCCACCAAACGATACAGGTATCTCTCATGGCCCCGTTCCTAATAACTATTTAGTGCCATAAAAACGAGTGCACACCCTTCACCATCTAGTACTTCCGCTAAGCCACCCATTGCCAACATAAAGGAGTGTATGGCACGCATTAAGGAGGACTTGAACAAACAATTTTACGAAACGCTAGGGGTAGACCTCAAGGAAGAGACCGGATTTACCAAAAACCGTATCTCGCATATTTTGATTCAGTCCCTTATTCTAGTCGATTGCGTGTGCCTAACTTCATCAAATTTAATGGTGAAGATATTAAAACCACATAGGAACACGTTAGCCAATATGTGGCGCAATTAGGAGAAGCGGGTTTTAGCGAAGATTTGAAAGTACGCTTGTTTTCTTTATCGCTAACCGGAACCGCTTTCTCATGATTTTTCTCATTGTCCCCGGGCTCCATCTACACATGGGAGTCTTTTAGAGCGTAAATTTCATGATTACTTTTATTCCGGAGACAACGAGTGGAAATTGTCACATTTGACATCAGTCCGGCAAGGAAAAAATGAACCCGTCGTCGATAATCTTCGACGATTTAGAGATGTTAAAAACCGATGCTTTAATTTAATAATTTTTAAAAAAGCTTTAGCCGACTTAGCTTTTAGTGGTTTGCGGTCACATCTTAGAGAAAAGTTGGAGGGGTACGATTTTATTATACTCACTCACCTCTAACAAAGGGCTTCGGCTCAAGAAAGCCGAAGCAAAGAAATAAAACACGACTACACGACCCGTCACACCATGCACGTCGTGGAATGTGATTCGGATAGCTCCGATGATGATTCCAATGATATTCTAGCTGTCGAGTTTGTTTGGCCCTCTAAGGCCAAATCATTCGCTTGCGATTCGCTCAAACCGGTTCACAAGAATCGCAAAGACGATATGAAGTACACCTTTGATGTAGCTAAGTGAAAAAATATTGGATGAATTGCACAAAGGTGGATATATTAAGATTGTATATGCTTTGCCTTCGGCGGATGATATTAAGTGTAGAACATATTGTAAATGGCATAACTCTTATTCTCATACTACTAACGATTGCAATATTTTCTGTTGACAGGTCCAATCGGCCCTTAATGAGGAACGATTGAATCTTAAAGAGATGCAAATCGACAAGTACCCCTTCCTGTCAACACTCTAGAGCTCAACCCCAAGGTGTTGCTTCGGCCTCATCAAGCTGATACAACCAAAGGGAAGAACGCGCTCATCGAGGACAAGATACCTATATCTTCGAGTGAGAAAGGGGCTTCTAGAAAGGTGGTGCTCGAGAAGTCCTTTGATGGTCAAGAGTCTTTTAAAGTCACCATTCAAGACTCGAGACTCGGGGGCAAGCTCCACGCCCAAGATGATAAAGCTAAAGAATCCGGAGGTGAGCAAGTTGAAGATAAATCAAAGCGAGGCCACGGACCGAAAGATGGGGCCCAAAAGCTCCTTCGACCGTCTTATGGCCAAGTACAAGAACCAAAAGACCGATTTGAACAATTGGTCTATGTAGCGGCCAAGGTCACCATCGAGGGGAGGCAACCCACCTAGAAAGGAGATGAGGCAAACCGCGAATGTTTGTGTGCCTCCTCCTCTTCCTCCACATGGGTTCGGAGTGCCACCTCCATGGTTTCATCCTATGCCTTGCCCACCGTTCCGATGTGGCATCTATACATGGGGCCATGGATGCCGGTGCCTCCGATACCCATGTCACCGATGTCCGTTTCACCGATGCCCTACCCGCCATTTCATCCAGAGTGAAACGGACCGATGAGAGATGTCTTCACAAGGCTCCGGCCCTATTACGGATCGGACGGAGTCTCGACCGATCAAGGTTTAAGGAGGGGGCTCCACCTCTACGTCTAAGCAAGAATGGCGTCCAAAGCAAGGTAATGAACCTGCCCCTTCTACTTTTGTTCATCAAGAGAGCACATCTGGAGATGTTGTGAAAATCGGCACAACCGATGTCAAAATCGAAGGAGTCTTCACGGGACCGATCATTTTGGATAATCCGATCGAAAAAAGCTTCCCATGATCATGAAGCTAGCAGCAGTAAGAGTTTCTCCAAGTACACACAACCGAGGTGGTGTCCGCCTGGCTTGACCCACACTTAAAAGAGGAAGCTACAAAGGCTGCGCTTCCAGAAGATGCGAGAGGAGGAGGTAGAGAAGAGGAGGGATGAGGTCTTTAATGAAATCAAGCTGATGGTCTCTCAAGGTAAGGAATGAAGAGTCAAGGAGCCTGAGGTTCCTACTCCACCGGTGATGGAGGAAGCGGTGGTTACACCGAAACCACTAGGTTTGGCCGATGCCATCTTGAGAGAGGACTCTACAGCGCCTTCATCCACGGGAGATGTTGACATGTCCGAGTTTGACGACGACGACCTCTTGGACTACGAGCCTACACCACCTCGGGAAGGTATGGACATCAACACTATTTACTTGTCTCTTTCCGATTACTCTTTGGTTGATGAAGAAGAGGTCATGGCACAATTTGAGTTTGGCCCGAAAAGTGCTATCTTTGAGAAGCCCAAGGATTTAGAGAACCATTTGAAGCCTCTCTATGTGAGAGGTCACATCAATGGTACATCGATTTCTCGCATGCTTGTAGATGGCGGTGCGATTATTAATCTAATACCATATTCTTTGTTTAAGAGGCTAGGTAAGGCCGATGACGAGCTCATCTGGACCAACATGACTTTGAACAGTGTGGGAGGAGGAGACCCTATTGAGGCTAAGGTGGTCGCTTTTATGGAGCTCACCGTTGAGAGCAAGACCATGGCTACCGCTTTATTTATTGCCGATGTGCGCGATAATTATAGCTTGATCTTAGAGCATGATTGGATTCATGCCAATAGATGTGTTTTATCTACATTGCATCAATTCTTGATACAATGGGTTGGTGATGATGTAGAGGTTGTTCGTGCGGATGCATCGGCTTGTGTTGCTATGGCCGAATCATCTTTTTTGTCCCATGGCACTGTTAAGTGCTTAACCGGTTTAGACTTGACAGATTATGATTTTCTTAGTGTGACTAGAGATGGTTTTGTACCTGTTAATGTAAAGCCGATGGAAAATCGGCTCAACCATATAATGTGATTTAATGGAGTCAAATATTGATTGGTTGCAAAAGAGAGTGAAACACTATTAGTCCAACATGAACGATATGTGCGAAGCTATAGAGGAGATAGAGGACATAGATAATTTAGGACAAAGATTCACATCGGCCGACCCTCTTGAGAAGGTGAACCTTGGCAACGATGATAATCCTAGATCAATTTTTATAAACCAAAATTTGAGAGTCGATTACAAGATGAAGTTGATCGACTTATTAAAAGAATACGTGAACTGTTTTGCATGGTCTTACAATGAAATGCCTAGGTTAAGCCGCGAGTTAGTTGAACATGGGCTTCCAATAAAATCTGATTTTAGACATTTTAAGCAACCGATGAGGAGGTTTAACCCGAATATGTATGATCGGATTAAAGAGGAAATTAACCGATTACTTGATGCAAAATTTATAAGACCTTGCAGGTATGCGGAGTGGATATCAACATCGTGTCGGTGGAAAAGAAGAACACCGGTAAGATTAGAGTTTGTTTTGATTTAAAAAATTTGAATAGAGCTACTCCTACGGAAGAGTACCCCACGCCCATAGCTGATATGTTGATTAATGATGCTTTCGACCATAGAGTTATTAGTTTTCTAGATGGTAATGTGGGATGTAATCAAATCTTTATGGCTGAAGAGGATATGTCTAAGACTGTTTTTAGGTTCCCAATTTTGTAGGATTGTTTGAGTGGGTTGTCATGACTTTTGTGTTAAAGAATGCAGATGCCACATATCAAAGAGTCATGATCTTTATCATTCATGATTTGCTTGGTGTCATCATGGAGGTTCACATAGAATAAGTGGTGACACTACTAGAATCCCCAGTTTCCCAAGAAAATTTTTGTTTTCCCTAGAGTTTTATTCAGTACCATAAGAAAATATGTTTTCCCTACAAAAAATTTGAAAACCGTAGGGACAATCAATCTTTCCCTACAATATATTATGTTTCCTAGGGAAATCAACCACTTCCCCTACTACATTTCAAGATTCCTCGGAAAATCTAGTACCACCAGTCGATTTCAAAATTCTGTCCCCACTCTCTTTCCTCTCTCCTTTTATTATCTCCCCCAAATCAATCCACTCTTCTCTCTCTGGACACCGGCACAGCAAGGAGGCCACGGCTGACGGGCGACAGAAGCCGTGGTGCCCAGGACACGCACAGCACGGCGGTGGCAGGGGCCTCAGCGCGGTGAGCGGCAGCACATGTGGCAGGTAGGCGACGTCGGCGGTTGCGGCAGCGATGGGCGACGGCAGCGGGGGAGCC
>BCLG01000066.1:123278-143015 GCA_001602295.1 Zoysia matrella
CGGTGGCGGATAGGGTGCGGTGACTGTATGAGCGGGGCGCCGACGGAGACGCGGCGCGGCGGCGACACCGGGCGGCGAGTAGGTGGCTCGGTGCGATGTGGGCGGCGTGCGGCCTGCAGAGAGGCCTCGACAGGCGAAGGGCACTGCGTGGCCTCGACAGGCGAAGGGCACTGCATGGAGATGAAGGGCGATGGCGCAGGGCGGACGGCGCCGGCGTGGAGATGAAGGGCGATAGTGCAGGGCGGACAGCACCAGCGTCCAGCAGTGCTAGGGCGACGGCATCATCGGGGGCGGCGGCTGGCGGCGTCATCGGAGGCGGCGGCTGGCTGCGTCGACCTGGCAGGGCAGCACGCGGCAGTACCAGCGACGGAGAAGAACGCCCACTGACAGAGAAACATGACGGCGTTGGGTTGCGGGCCAACAGCAGTTTATTTTTTTTAATTGGACCCACCAGATTTCCCTAGGAACAAAGATTCCTAGGGAAAGATTCCTTTCCCTAAGATTTTCACAGCAAACCGTAGGGCATTACTGGTTTCCCGTCGACCTTTACCGTAGGAATCTTTTCTTAGGGTATTTTGTAGGGCAATATTTTCCCTAGGGTTTTTAGTTCTTTCCCTAGGGTTTTGGTTTCTAGGGAAACCGGTCGATTCTAGTAGTGTGATTAAATCGGCCGCTCTAGATTCTCACTTGACCGATTTGCAACTGGCTTTAGACCAAATGCGTCGTTTCGGTTTGAAGATGAACCCACAAGTGTGTTTTTGGTGTATCGGCCTAGAAGTTTTTAGGCTTCTTCATTCTTGAAAAGGGCATAAAGATAAATCCTAAGAAGATAGAGGCAATTAGAAATGTACAAGCGCCCACATGTAAGAAAAAGTTGCAAATCTTATTAAAAAAAGTGAATTACTTGAGGCGGTTCATATCCAACTTCTCGGGAAAGATTAACGCATTTACTCATATTCTTCGGCTAAAGAATGAAGCCAAATTCACTTAGGGGGCAAAACAGTAAGAAGCATTTGAGAGGATTAAAGAATACTTGTCTTCACTGCCAGTTCTTAGGGTGCCTAAGGATTGAGTCCCTTTTCGTCTCTACATAGCAGCGGAAGATGATGTGGTTGGTGTTGTTTTGACGCAAGAAGCCGAAGAGAAGGAGTACGTGATCACCTATGTGAGCCGACGGTTGGTGGATGCGGAAACAAGGTACACTCTCATCGAAAAACTATGTTTTTCCATGTATCATGCTTGCACCAAGTTGAGACATTATTTGTTATCTAGTACTTGTGTGGTTGCTTGTCAAACCGATGTTATCAAACATATGTTGCATAGGCCAATTTCTAGTGGTAGGCTTGGTAAATGGGCTTTATGTATTGATTGAATATGATTTGGCTTATGAATCATTAAATTCCATGAAAGACCAAATTGTTGCTAATTTTATTGTTGAACATCGAATTGATTTAGGGCATGATCTAGATGTTGGTTATGTTACTTTTACCCCTTGGAAATTGTATTTTATGGATCCGTTTGCAAAAAGGGTCAAGGTGTTGGTGTAGTGTTGATTTCTCCTCACGATGCACACTTTGAATTCTCAAAACGATTAGAGTATGATTGCATCAATAACCAAGCCGAATATGAAGCGTTGTTGTTCGGCTTGGGAACGTTACAGTCCATGGGGGTAAAGCATGTAGAAGCTTTCGGCGATTTGTTATTAGTAGTGCAACAAGTTGCTGGTAATTTTCAATGCTTAGACGAATCGTTAAATGCTATATTGGATAAGTGCCTAAACATCAAAGAATGGATGAATTCAATATACATCATGTGACTAGGCTAGAAAACAGTAAAGCAAATAAATTTGCATAACAAGCATCGGGTTACAATGTTAGTAGGGGTAAATTTTCAGTCGTTAAGAAACCAATGCTTGAGGTGCTAGGACTAGACCATTCAGATACTAACACGTTAAACTGTGATAGTACCGAATCACTTGATTGGAGGTCACCCATAATTTCATACATTCATAGCCCAACCCAAAGTATAGATAGGAAAGTTCGGCATGCGGCTTTCAAGTATACTTTGATTGATGGTGACTTATACCGCCGAACGGGAGATAATTTGGTATTGAAATGTTTGGGTGATGATGAGGCCAAAGCAGCTATAGGGGAGGTTCATGAAGGCATTTGTGGTACGCATCAATTGGCTGCGAAAATGAAATGATTATTAAGAAGGGCCGGGTTCTATTTGCCAACCATGATTGCCGATTGCTATCGCTACTACAAAGGATGCGATAAGAGCTAAAGGTTTGACAATGTTCAATTGGTGCTCGCTGCCATGATGAACCCCATCATAAAGCCGTGACTATTTCGAGGATGGGGATTGGTCTTCATAAGGCAATACATCCTCCATCTTTGAAGGGGCACCGTTTCGTATTAGTGGCGATGAATTACTTTACCAAGTGGACCGAAGCGGTGGCTCTCAAGAATATGACGCACAAAGAGATAATTGAGTTTCTTACCGAGCATATTATTCATAGATTCAGTATACCACAAACTTTAACCACCGACCAAGGTACTTCCTTTACGTCCGGTCATGTTAAAGAGTTTGCCGAATCCTACAGGATCAGGATACTCAATTTATCTCTATATTATGCTTAGGCAAATAGTCAGGTCGAGTCTAGTTATAAAACGTTGATCAAACTTATTAAAAAAATGATAGAAGACCATCCTAAGATGTGACATGAAGTCTTATTGGAAGTATTGCGGGCTCATCGGATATTTAGGCATGGGGTAAGTAAGTAACACCTTACGAACTTGTGTATGGACAAGGCCGTTTTACCCGTTGAGGTAAATCTAAGAGCTCTAAGATTAGATAAACAAAATGACTTATTCACCGTTGAGTATAGGGCCTTAATGCTAGACAATATTGATGAGGTCACCGATAAGTATTTGAGTGCCTTGAAGGAAATTGAGAAAGATAAGACAAGAGTTGCTATAGCTTACAACAAGAAGGTGGAAGTTAAAACTGTAACATCCCAAACTTTTGACGGATCAAGAAATCAAGTGCAAGTTTTTAATTCAAAGGATATAGTTAAATCAAACTCCAAAAAAAAAAAGAAAAAAAGATGAGGGTCAAACAAAAAATTTCAAATTTAATTCGAAATCCAATTTAAAAGTGAAAGTTCAAACTTTTCAAAATGGAAGTGTTGAAATATAAGAAACAAAGATCCTACTTGAAAGTGATTAAAACACCTGGAATTATACAAATTCAATAAGGTTTTCAAATTTAAAAGAGCCCAATTGGATTTTCAACTTTAGCAGTCACCTGTATTGTGACTGTTGCAGAATAAGATCCAATTCGGATTTCATCTTGACTCTAAATTAAAAGTTGTTCCTCTTGGCACATTATATGATCTTGACAAACTTCAAGACTTTCAGAACTGTGGAGTTAGTCTTTTCAGACCTTTGAAACTAGTTAACTGATCTGCCTTCAGCGGATTTCTTTTTAAGTCCGCTTAACAGTTATCTGTTTTCAAAATTCTATAACTCGCAGTATTTTTGAGTTGTGCCTGTGAATCTCGGTAGTATGGGAGAAGACTCTGTCAAGAACATCTCCACCTAGTTTCGTTCACATCAGAGCTCGGGAGATATTTCCTTAAGACCCCAAAAGCTGGTTAATTGATCTGCTTTTCAGCAGATTTTCTAAGTTTCCTTATCAGGTAATCTTTTTTGAATTTCCATATCTTTCATCCTGCTTGGCAAGAGCCTGTGCATGTTGGTTATTTCGTAGAGCACATGTTAAAGAAATATTCTACCAAATTTCAGCTCTTTTCGAGATTTTTTTCTCATCCTTTCTTGTGCACAAAATGCCTAAGCATTAAGCTTAACATTGCTTGCAGCAGATTTCTCCTTATCAATTAACAATTTTCGAGCAGGCCGCCATGGCCGCGGGTCGCCTGGGGCCAAGCCCCACCCTGTTGCGGGATTCCCTGTGACTGCGATGGATCTCGTGCGGCCAGGATTTTCCTTTTAATCGCGCATTTAATTAGTTAAATGTCCAAAAATGCGATAAAAACTTGCAAAAATCATAGAAATTGATTTATAGCTCTAAAAATTACAAATAACATACCGTTGAAATCCTTGTAACATGAAACATATTTTAGAGCCATCAAATGTGCATTTTTCAGCATGAAAATATTTGACTCATTAAATAAAGTGCAACCTACATTAATGAATATCTCCATTTCCATGCATGATTAAATTATTAATTTTGGCATGCATTGTCATCATGGCATATTATTGACTACCAGCCAATTTCCTAATTAATTTCTAAGTAATTTATTAATAATTACATTACCTTTCTTTAGTAGTGTTTTAACTGCGATAAAATAATTCAGCAAGATAAAATACTAAAACTTTGTTGAAAAGTCTCTCATGCTAATACTAGTGTATAGTGACGGTCTTGGAATTTATTTACTTTCATAACCATGTTATTAATTCGATCATGCTTAGTGTATTTTAGTGAATTATCAAGTAGGTTAATGCATGCTTAATTAGGGAACATTATTGAGATATATTGACCTTAATACTCCTCATGTTTGCATAAATAATTCTGAACCTAATTTGAGTTGTATTTATTTTCCACTATATTGTTACTGAACCATCATGTTACCCTAATTCCCTTGACGTTGCTTATTTCCTTTCTTAATATTGAGGCCCTAGTAATTAATAAAGTAAAGATCCTAAATGCAAATAAATAAACAAATCTTGAATTATGGTCAGAGATTAGTTTATCACCTCTTTGGTTTTATGATCAACTAAAATTTTGATTTAGGTGTTCCAGAACCATATTAAAGGAATTAAGGAATAATTTCACTTATTAACTAATTAAGGTCTTTTGGTGAATCTTTTTCCTTTTTACTAGTAAATACCATTTTGCATATAAATTAAATTTTCACCTCAATAAAAGTCCCTTGTCATGAAATCATACTGATCATTGTCATCTCATTGCATGTGCATGTCATCGTGTGTCAAGTTATAAGAGATATTGTTTATTTACCACGCGCACCATTTCATGCATATAGGAAACGACGTTCTTGCTGAAGATTTTGTTGCTGTTAATTACTCTCGTATTTGTGCTAACCACTCTTAAACCCAAGGCAAGCCCCGGTGCATCCAACCCCTTTTTAAATATTTTCCTTTTACTCATTATAGTTTCTAGTTAGTACTATTTGTGCATTAAGTTATAGGAGTTGGATGGACACCCTAGATGCATTTCCATTAAGTATCCTACGGGTTGAGAGTTTATATTTGTTAGGATCACTCGATTATATGCTATGCTTAAGTATTGAGTCATCGGTAGAAGTCGAGTGGTTGGAATCCACTCGCGAGCTATAGGATTAGTCTCACATTGGATTGGGTTGTTGTTATCACCATAATAAAAGTTGCGACAGGACTGAGATTGGTCAGGAGCATCAAGATATGGTTCTTGTGTGCATTAGCTCGGTCTGTATTGATTAAGGACCGATCGTTGTGACCCCATTGATCAAGTTTGAATAGTACCAAGAACATGCTAGTGACCATGAGAACTAGTAAACCGATGTAACACAATTAACGTAGTGGTTGGACGATCCCCCAGCCCTCTTCTGGTGATGATATTTGTGAGAGTGCACGGGCTAACCACGGATAGCCCTGAGGTGTGGTGTCGCGTGGAGGACGTGTACTCGGGAGGAGTGAGACTCGGACCGGCTCTTTGTTGTTGTTGTGAAAGGTTGCCGTACATGACTTTTCGGAGTGCACGTATGTCGTATTACTTGGGTTTCTCCTGCAGGATATAAATCGATTCGAATTGCCATCCCTCGCGGTCATTGAGTACCACTTGTGATCGCTGTCACATCGTAGTAAGAAGTGAATATTGATGTAGTACATGTTGTTTGCACTTTAATTAATTGTATGGAACCTTATTTGTTTTAATATAGATTGTTCATATTTCTTTATGCAAGAACCCCACTTAACTTGGCTAAAAACTTGAAAGAAAGACCAACTTTTAGCACTGTTTTTATGCAAATATTCCAGCACCTTTGATCAGCCCTGGTGCATGCTAGGAGTCGGTCTTAGAAGGCCAATTTGACGGGTAAGACTTGCTGAGTATTAGTTGCTCAGGGTTTGTTGTTTAAATTTTTGTTGTAGGTATGCCTCACGTCGAATATTGTGATTGTTGTGGCAAGGTGGTGTGTGAAGGTGAACCCCCAAAGGATTGGTCAATTGAGTGGGTTCCCGCATCACCATCCTCTGGCCACGAGGGATGAAATCATGTTTGTGGGCTGACATGGTTTCATTTTAAGTTATGTATCATCGTGTTGTATTGCTTCCGCTATGTAATTGAATTTCGAACCTCTTTTGTGCACTCAACCAGAACCTAAGTTGTAATAATACTAAAATTCAGTTTATACTCTATTTTATATGTGCTTGTGTATGTACTTTTGGACTATCGCTTCATCAAGTTGTCACCCGAGATTGATCTGGATAGCAAGCCCCTCATATTGAGGTGGGATGCTACAAAAACTTCTCAAGTGGGCGAACTAGTGTAGAAAACTATTCTACCCGTAGGCTCAAGAAGCAATAAGTTCAATAAATAGTCTCCTAGTTGAGAAGGACTATATAGAGTGATAAAAGTCATTGCCGGAAATGCATATATGTTAGAGGATATTCGAGGTGAATCATTACCTAGGGTCCTTAATGACCAATACTTGAAAAAGTATCATTCGAGTGTATGGCAAGAAGCGTAAGTGGCCCATATGAAGAATATCGTTGACAAAAAATGATATGATGGCCGATGAGTCGAGAGAACCATCGCCATTAGGAGTTTTTGGGTGCTTAAAGTGTTTTATGGTGCAGGAACTCCACCAACAAACAGTGAGACATGTTAACACCCAAAAATCAGAGCCACCGGAGTGTCCGGCAAACCCTCTCGAGTTTGGGGCGTTTGGCCCACCGGAGTGTCCGGTATAGTGCCGGAATATCCGATGAGCCCTCTCAGGTTGGGACACTTAGCCCACCGAAGTATTCGGCACTGTGTCGGATTATCCGGCAGGTCATCTCGGGTTTGGGTGTTCAACCCACCGGAGCTTCCGGCAACATGCCGAATTATTCGGCAAGCCGTCTCGGGTTGGGGCTCTTCAACTCACCAGAGTATCCGGCACTGTGCCGGACTGTCCGTTGAGCCTTCTCGGATTCCCAAAATTACACAACGGACACTCCGGTACTCCGGTCACCGGATGTTAGACACAAATTTTGGCAGACCCGAAAATATAATGTTAAATTAATGGTGATAAATAGAATATTCTCTGTGAAAATTCATCTAAGAAAATCTAGCATTGTCAATTAAATTCCTCATATATGATGAGAAAATTATACATGATGAAATAAATCAAGGAACGCCGTGATGAAATACGGATACGCAAATAGCCTAATGTGCAAGAATACATGGCTTGATATCTGGACATTGAAACATATAGAAATGTTGAACATCATATATTAAGATAAATTATTCTCATATAAGTGGCACGTACATGCAAAACCTGCGGAAGGCCTTACCACTAGATAAACAAATACGTATATACGCGGCCGTTTGCAAACATGACCGGAAAATAATTAAGCCCTTACTTTAATCACCGTGATCAGCCCACCTGTCTACGGCCCAAAGAGTAGTGTGGGTTCAATCTCCACGAAACCATGCAGCTAAAAGCAGCCAGAAACTCCATACATCGTGCATGAACCGATGAGCTGGAGCAAAATCTCCACGTATCGCTTAACCTGCACGATTTGAAACTGTTGCCGCCTGAGTCACCGGCTAACGAGTAATTGAAACAAATCAATTTCTAAATGACGCGCGCCAGGCAACCGATCCATTGAGTTGTCTCACGTACTGATCAAGTCTGCTAATACGGCCATCACTCTGGCGACGTGCGCGCGCATGCGCTGCTTTCTCTCTTTCCCGGTCAACCGCTGAAAACTTGATTAGTAAATAAATGAATTCATTTCATATGGACGTATGCCTTGCAAACCGACGCACGAGTGCTCCTGCCACTACTCACCGAAACCACTGGACGTGCTCAACGTGCGCCCGCGCTGCCGCTAGCCACGTTCAAATGCTGCCTAATCCAACTGCTAATGACTTGCTCAATAAATACGAGACCAGGGGTCACGGTAGAACCCCCCGCTCGCACATCCATTCTGCCGCCAGGCTGCCGTGAAGCGCCCCTTCTCCCGAAGACTGCCGCCAGGCTGCTGAAGCTTCGTCTCGCGCACACAAAGCGCTTGCCGCCGGGCTTCTGGTAGGGGTCTGAGATGCGTCTTGATACAAAAAAGCCGTGTGATTGCTTATGCTTCAAGACAACTTTGACATCATAAACAAAACTATCCTACTCATGATCTAAAATTGGCATTTGTGGTTTTAGCCTTGAAGATATGGTGACACTATCACCTTAGAAAATTTGTACATCTTTACACTGATCATAAGAGTTTGAAATATATCTTCACTCAGCAAGATCTGAATATGCGGCAGAGAAAGTGGTTAGAACTTATCAAAGATTATGAATTGAAGATTCATTATCATCCCAACAAAGCAAATGTGATTGCCGATGCATTGAGTCGCAAATCTTATTGCCACAACTTCATATTTCAGCAATGTTACCCTCTCTTGAAGATGAACAAAGTGTGAGAGTTCTTCCACATGGAGCTCTATATAACCTTGCTTTTGTTCTGACTCTTCGAGAACATATAATTGAGGCTCAAAAGAAAGATGAGGGTATGCAGAAAATTAAAGAGAGACTCAAAAAAGGAGAATCAATGCCGTTTAAAAAGGATGATGAAGGTACATTATGGTTCAATAATCATATGGTGGTACCAAAAAATCATGAGCTACGTAAAAAGATCATGGAGTTAGCTCACATGTCCAAATACTCTATTCATCTTGAGAGTAATAAAATATACCATGATCTCCGGAAGAGGTTTTGGTGGACAAAGATGAAAAGAGAAATTGCTAAATACGTGTCCGAGTGTGACACTTGCCGGAAAGTGAAACCGGATCATCTACGCTCAGTAGGTCCTCTCCAACCTCTGAGTATTCCTAATTGGAAGTGGGAAGACAAAAGTGTGGACTTAATTGTGGGTCATTGTGGATCGGTTAACCAAATCCGCTCATTTCCTTCCGGTGCATAATTATTAAACGCCAAGATGTATGGCGAGTTGTATATCTCTCGTGTTCTTTGTCTGCATAGAGTACCTAAGACCATTGTGTCGGATAGAGGAAGCTCATTTGTTTCTCGCTTTTGTGAGCAACTAAATGCTTGTTTGGGTACCAAGCTGATTCGAAGCTTCGCTTATCATCCGCAGACCGGTCAAACCGAGCGTGTCAATAAAATTTTGGAAGACATGCTTCGGTCACGTGTTCTCACTAATAGCAAGAATTAAGATGAGTACTTGCCTTTTGCGGAATTCTCCTACAATAATAGTTATCAAAAGAGCATAAAAATATCACCTTTTGCAGCTCTGTATTGTCACTCATGTCGGACTCCTCTGAATTGGTCAGAAACTGATGAACGAGTGAACTTCGAACCGGATTTAGTAGCTCAAGCCGAAGAGAAAGTTCAAACTATTCAAGCGAACATAAAGGCCGCTAAATTTCGTCAGAAAAGTTATGCCGATAAAAGACGTCGCCCCTTGAAATTCCAAATAGGTGATCCCATTTACTTAAAGGTATCTCCTATCAAGGGTGTGCAACTCTTTGAGATAAGAGGAAAGTTGGCTCCCAGATAAATTGGTCCATTCCAAGTCCTGAAGAAATGTGGCACCGTCGCTTATCGACTGGAATTGGCATCTTAATTATCGGAAGTGCACGATATTTTTCATATCTCACAACTCAAGAAATGCTTGAAGCTACCTTCTGATGTTGTAATTCGTGAGATTGAACAATTGCAAGAAGATCTCACTTACCCCAAATATCCGATCGGCATTGTTGATCAAAAAGATGTCACTAAATTCTACAAAGTTCAGTGAATTAATCATTCAAAGCATGAAGCTACTTGAGAAATAGAAGATATCTCCAAACAAATTTTTCGGAGTTTCTTCAATCGCTGTAAGTGACCACTCCCACTACTCCCTCTTTCTTTATAAATCTCGTGACGAGATTTCTTTAAGGGGGGAGGGCTGTAACACTTCGTGTGTCGAATTAGAGAAGCTAAATTTGTCATGTTCGAAATCCTAAAATCTGAGCTCAACCAAATTTTAAAAACCAAATTCGAGCTAGTTTCAAAATTTAGTTTGTGTTTAAAAATGTGAGTTCAAATGTTTCAATGGAATTTTGTGAAGCAAAAATTCTCTCCTGAAAGCTCTTCTAACTACTAGAATTTTTGAGGTTTTCTTAAAATTTTATTTCTGGTTTAAAGGCTCTAAATAAATTATTTTTCTCTAAAAGGTTGCCTGTCTTTGAAATTTAATAACTTTTTATCATCCTATCAAGTTTCAGAATTTTTTGAGCTCGTAAAGTATGCATTTTGGATTAAAACAGAGAGCTGAGCAGGAAATCAAGGAAAATCGGGAAAAAAGAAACATCCTGACGGGCCCCACCTGTCAGCGGCACGGTTCTCTTTCTTCTTCCCTTCTACCACGCACTGCCACGGCGCGCGTCTAGCTGCCGCGACCCTCGTGCCTCCTTGCCGCATGAGCGCCATGATAGCCGAGGATGTGTCCAGCTCCCTCTAATGCGCGAGTAGTATTCCCAGCCCTCCTCACTCGGACACTCTCTCGCTGTAACATCCCAGAATTTTCAAATTAATCGAGGAGAAGTTTATCTCAAAATTCATTCCGTTCAATTTCAAAATTCACCTTTTAATTTTTCTGCGCCGGAATAATTTTGGTCCACGGCCTTTTGTTGCGCCGAAATTAATTCTCACAGTCTTATTTAATCCCCAATTTTTTAATTAATTCTCAAACCTCTTCCATTTAACTCCTCTATAAATATCTCCTCCATTTTACCCAATCCCACCAACCCCTCTCTTCTCCTCATTCTTCTTTCCCCACTCCCAAGTCAGAGCGCTTCTTTCCCCACTCCCAAGTAAGAGCGCTGGAACCGTTGCTTGGAACCGCCCGTCGCCGCTGCCTCGGTTCCTGTCGCCGTCACCATCCGCTCGCGATCCAGTCTTCCGCGTCGCGTCGTCTCGCGCTGACCCCGTGCCCCGTCGTTCGCTTCAACCTGATCCGCGCGACCGTTGACTCCGTCACCGAGTCACCGACTCCGCTCGCCCCCTCTCTCGTCGACTCCGCGTCGCCCGATCGTCGATGCCGTCAACCGGTTCGCTGCTCCCGATCGCGTGTCCACCGCGTCGCCTCTCCGATCTCTACGCCGATTTCCGTCGCCGTCACCGCGTCTCCGGATTTTCGTCTCCAGTACGCGACGTCCGCCTGTCGCCGTTTCGATTCCAGTGCTGTGGTGAGGATTAAATCTCTCTCTTAATTCCTTTTTCCTCTCCAATAGATTGATGAGTTGGTCGCTAGTGAGGGTATTTAGTTGGTTGCTAATCAATTTGCGGTTAATCGATTCGCGGTTAGTCTAGTTTCTCGTAGTCTAAATCTTCAAGGATTTTTGGGAACTCCGTTTGGTTTCAGAAGATTCCCAAAATTGTTCTGTTAAATTCGTCTCGTCGAGAACGTCGTGTAGAATTTTTCGAGGAACGTTTTGAGCACGTTTAGCCTAGTAATCTAAATTTAGATTTAATTATCAAAATTTAAATGTCACTTACCCAGTGTCTGATCACTTGCTATTTTCTATTCTCGTTTCTTGTTTAATGCTTCTGTTATGGTTTCTTGATTGATCGCTTGTGATGTCGTGCTTGTCAACCTCCTGGGATTGGTAAGCTCACGGAAGATCAGGACTTATCGAAAGGTAAGAAAGACCTGATCGTTACAGGTAGTATCAGAGCCAGGTTGACCGTAGAAGCGAAACCTTTAAACTGAACGTAACTCAGAAATAGAACATATCTAGATTTTCGAATCTGCTAACAAACCTTCATCGTGAACATTGTTTTCTTAAATCTCATCGTTTGCTTCATGAAAGTCTTGTTTGCTTGGAATTATGCTTGTCTAGTTTTTCTTGTCCTCATCTGCAGATTCTCTGTCTTTTTCAGTAATTCCTGTTTCTACTGATGCTATCTTTCTAATCAGAAATGTTTTCCTGCAACAGTGGCCTCGAGAAGGTCTGGACGCCTTCAGGCTCGTTTTGAGGAGGCCGCTCTGGAGGACCCTGAGGTACCGCCACCCGCGGCGCGTGGTCGTGGTGCTGCCCGTAGAGGTTGTGGTCGCGGTGCTGGAGGCCGTGTACCGTTACCACTTGCGGCTGACACGCCCGGCGTTTGTCGAGGGCGTGGCCATGCTGGAGCGGCAGTCCTTGGCTGGAGGGCATGGCAGAGGAGTTGCCATGGACCCTGGAGTTGAGCCTGCCGATGTTGCCGCGCCTGGTGAGGAGCTTCCAGCTGCTCCAAACCTTGCGGAGGTGATGGCCCGACAGACGCTTCTGCTTGAGCTGATTGTTGAGCAGTCACAGCAGCAGCCTCATGGACGTGCTCATGCTCTTGATGCAGCACAGTACCACCAGCCAGCCGGTTCTCGCATGGCTATGTTTCTGAGCATGCGCTCACCCACTTTCGACCATGCAGTTGACCCTCTGGATGCTGACGATTGGCTCAAGGATATTGAGAAGAAGCTTGATCTGATTCAGTGTGACGATCAGGAAGTGTTTGCTTAGCGACTCACCACCAGCTGACAGGTGCAGCTGGTGCTTGGTGGGACACTCTTTACGTCACTTTTGACGATCCAGAGCAGTTCACTTGGAACGACTTCGTCACCGCTTTTCGTGGTTTTCACATCTCCGAGAGAGCCATAGAAGCGAAGGCAGAGTAGTTCCGTAACCTTCGTCAGAGAGGTATGTCTATCACAAAGTACGACAATCGTTTCACCCAGCTCAGCCGCTTTGCACCCAAGGAGGTCTCGACCGAGCGCCGCAAGATATACTGGTTCCAGAAGGGCTTGTGTCTCGACGTACTTTCGTACTTGGATGGTGGTGTTCAGAGGAGTCTTCGTGAGTTTATTGACAGGTGTCTAGCTTTGGAGGTGTCACTTCAGAAGCCTGATCGGTCTAAAGATGCGAAGAGGAGGGTAGCTGGTTAGAGATCCAGTCGTGAGATTTCTCAGCGTCAGCGCTTCAGCGGATCGTTCTAGCAAGGATTGAGACAGCCCACCTTCGCCTGATCCACTGCTCCAGCTCCAGTTTCAGTTCAGCGGCAGGGTTCTCAAAGTCAGGGAGGTGCTTTCCAGCAGCAGCAGCAGTCTGCTTTTTGTCCGATAGTAGGTCAGCCCTCGGTTCGCTGTTTCGAGTGTGGCCAGGAGGGTCACAAGGCGTTTCAGTACTCGAGGCGCCAGCAGCAGGGTCCTGGGGGACGTGGTGTTCAGTTTACCACTCCCGCTAGGCCACCGCACCAGTCTAGAGGTCGAGAAGTGCATTCAATGGGCTGTGGCACTGCTCACCCGAGCGCCACGCGCAGCCTGAACCACATTTCTGTGGAGGAGGCTCAGGAGGCACCCGACGTCGTTGTTGGTGAGTTCTTGGTTCACTGTCACTTAATAACGGTTTTGTTCGATTCAGGGGCTACATACTCGTTTGTGTCGTCGGCATTTGCGACTACACACAGTCTCCCTACCTCACTCTTAGCTATACCTACACTTACCACTTCACCTTTTGGAGTTTATAAGAGTCGTGTTGAGTGTAGAGGTGTTCGAATCTTGATTGAGGGAGTGGTCTTCTTAGCCGATCTCATCGTCCTTCCCTCGCGTGACATTGATGTCATCTTGGGGATAGATTGGCTGGCGATGCACAAGGGAGTCATCACCTGTGCTGAGAGGGTTGTGTCGTTGGTTAACAACCACGGTGTTCGTGTGGAGTGCGCCCCTAGAGCGTCCAGAGTTCCACCTTCAGTTTGCAGCTTGCAGGACTTGTCTTTGGAGCAGATTCCATTTGTTCGTGAGTTTTCGGAGGTGTTTCCAGATGAGTTTCCAGGACACCCTTCGGATCGAGATGTTGAGTTCGTGATCGATCTGCTTTGTAGTACCGTGCCGATTGCCAAGCGGCCGTACCGAATGTCTTCCGATGAGCTTGCTTTGCTTAAGGACCACATTGATGAGCTCTTGAGTAAAGGGTTCATTCGGCCGAGTGCTTTTCCGTGGGGAGCCCTAGTGCTTTTTGTGAGGAAGAAGGATGGGTCAATGCGCATGTGTGTTGACTACCGTTCTTTGAATGAGGTGACGATAAAGAACAAGTACCCTTTGCCACGGATCGATGATTTGTTTGATTAGTTGAAGGGGGCGAAGTTCTTTTCCTCGATTGATTTGAGATCGGGGTATCACCAGATGAAGATTCATCCTTCCGACATTCCGAAGACTTTGTTCGTGACGAGGTATGGGTCTTATGAGTTCCTGGTCATTTCTTTTGAACTCACTAATGAACCTGCCTACTTCATGAACATGATGAACAAGGTGCTCATGGCTGAGTTGGATAAGTTCGTGGTGGTTTTCATTGATGATATCCTCGTTTTCTCCAAGTCAGCGGAAGAGCATAAGCAGCATCTGAGAGTTGTGCTTGAGAGATTGAAGTCTCATAAGCTGTATGCCAAGTTCAGCAAGTGCAAATTTTGGCTTGAGATCATGTTGTCACAGCTGAGAGAGTTGCCGTTGATCCCGAGAAGGTCAAGGCTGTTGTGGAGTAGGAGCCACCGAGGTTAGTCTCTGAGGTGAGGAGTTTTTTTGGATTGACAGGTTACTATCGTCGATTCATTGAGAACTCTAGGATTGCTAAGCCTATAACCGAGTTGACTCAGTTAAGGGTACCGTTTGTTTGGTCAGATGCTTGTGAGAGGAGTTTTTAGGAGCTGAAGATGAGGTTGACTTCTGCACCTATTTTGACCTTGCCGGATATTCACCAGGATTTTCAAATCTTCTGTGATGCTTCTCGTCAGGGTTTGGGTTGTGTGCTGATGTAGAATAAGAAGGTAGTTTGCTATGCTTCGAGACAGTTGAAGAAGCATGAGTTGAACTATCTGACGCATGATCTAGAGCTAGCGGCTGTTATCCATGCTTTGAAGATTTGGAGGTACTATCTGATCAGCAACAGATGTGAGATCTACACCGACCACAAGAGTCTCAAGTATATCTTCACCCAAGCAGAGCTGAACATGAGGCAGAGGAGGTGGTTTGAGTTGATTAAGGATTACGATCTTAGCATCAACTATCACTCGGGTAAAGCCAATGTGGTAGCCGATGCTTTGAGTCACAAGGCTTATTGTTCTTCTTTGATGTCTGGGCAGTCGGAGATTCTTGCAGATATGACCAGTTTGAGAGTTGAGATTGTTCCTCAGAGTTTCTTACACGAGCTCAAGTTGCAGCCGTTGTTGATTAAGAAGATCAAGACTGCTCAGAAGCATGATCGAGAGATTCAGTTGATCTTGAAGAAGATGAGGAAAGGCAAAGCACCTGGTTTTCGTGTTGATTAGCAGGGAGCTTTGTGGTTTGGGGACCGTATCTGTGTTTCGAGAGTGTCAGAGTTGCGAGATGCCATTCTGAGAGAGGCTCATGATTCGAGCTATTCTATCTATCCAGGCTGCACCAAGATGTTCGAGGATCTGAGGACTCATTTCTGGTGCGTTGGCATGAATTCAGACATTGTTGAGTATGTTGCCTTATGTGATGTTTGCCGGCGAGTTAAGGCGGAGCATCAGAGACCGGCTGGATTGCTGAAGCCGTTGTCGATCCCTTCTTGGAAGTGGGATGACATCAGTATGGATTTCATCACAGGTTTGTCGATGACGTCTCATCATCATAATGCTATCTTGATGGTGGTGGATCGATTGACGAAGACTGCTCATTTCATCCCTGTGAGCCAGAGGTACTCAGTTGATCAGTTGACCAAGTTGTACATTGATCACATCGTGATGTCGCATGGTACACCAAGGAGCATTCTGTCAGATTGTGGGCCTCAGTTTACCACGAGATTCTGGAGGAGCTTGTACGGTTCAGCTTATCATCCTCAGACAGATCATTTGAACCATATTCTGGAGGATATATTGAGGGCTTGTGTGATCACCTATAGGTAGAGCTAGGAGGACAGTCTTTCTTTTGCGGGGTTCTCTTACAACAACAGCTTTCATACCAGTTTGGAGATGTCACTTTTTGAGGCGTTGTATGGTAGGAGATGCCATACCCCGCTCATGTGGTCAGAGGTTAGTGAGAGGTCTTTCTTTAGTCCTAATTCTATCAAAGCTACAGAAGAGAAGATTGAGAAGATCAGAGAGCATCTTCGGGTTGCTCAGAGCTGTCAGAAGAGTTATGCAGATAAGAGAAGGAGGCCCCTTTCTTTCGAGGTTGATGATTAGGTGTATCTTAAGGTGTCATCTCTCCGTGGCACGCGTCGCTTCCATGTCCGAGGAAAGTTGGCTCCGAGGTTTGTTGGTCCTTTCCGGATTCTGAGGAAGATCGGTGAGTTTGCTTACCGGTTGGAGTTGCCATCCGAGCTGGCGGGTGTGCAGTATGTGTTCCACATCTCTCACTTGAAGAAGTGTCTTCGAGTGCTGGAGTAGCAAGTTGTCCTTGATGCTTTGAATATTCAGGACACGCTCGAGTATCTGGAGTACCATGTGAAGATTTTTGATGAGGCGTTCAAGGAGACGAGGAGGTCCAAGATCAAGTTTCTCAAAGTCCAATGAAGCAACCACACCGAGCGAGAGGTTACCTGGGAGAAGGAAGAGAGTCTGAGGAAGGAGTTTCCCTACCTGTTCAAGTCCGCTTCTTGATCTCGAGGACGAGATCCTGTAAGGGGGGTAGGGGGTAGTATGTAACATCCAAGAATTTTCAAATTAATCGAGGAGAAGTTTATCTCAAAATTCATTCCGTTCAATTTTGAAATTCTCCTTTTAATTTTTCTGCACCGGAATAATTTTGGTCCCGAGCTTTTGTTGGACCGAAATTAATTCTCACAGCCTTATTTAATCCCCGAATTTTTTAATTAATTCCCAAACCTCTTCCATTTAACTCCTCTATATCCTCTCCATTTTACCCCATCCCACCAACCCCTCTCTTCTCCTCGTTCTTCTTTCCCCACTCCCAAGTCAGAGCGTTGGAACCGTCGCCTGGAACCTCCCGTCGCCGCAGCCTCGGTTCCTGTCGCCGTCACCGTCGGCTCGCGATCCAGTCTTCCGCGTTGCGCCGTCTCGCGCCGACCCTGCGCCCCGTCGTCCGCTTCAACCCAATCCACGCAACCGTTGACTCCATNNNNGCCCCGTCCCGCGCCGACTCCGCGTCGCCCGGTCGTCGACGCCGTCCACCGGTTCGCTGCTCCCGATCACGCGTCAACCGCGTCGCCTCTTCGATCTCTGCGCCGATTTCCATCGTCGTCACCGTATCTCTGGATTTCCGTCTCCAGTACGCGTCGTCCGCCTGTCGCCGTTTCTGATTCTAGTGCTGTGGTGAGGATTAAATCTCTCTTTTAATTCCTTTTTCCTCTCCAATAGATTGATACGTTGGTTGCTAGTGAGGCTATTTAGTTGGTTGTTAATCAATTGGCGGTTAATCAATTCGCGGTTAGTCTAGTTTCTCGTAGTCTAAATCTTTAAGGATTTTTGGAGAACTCTATTTGGTCTCAAAATTCTTCGATTAAATTCGTCTTGTCGAGAACGTCGTGTAGAATTTTCGAAAGAACGTTTTGAGCGCGTTTAGCCTAGTAATCTAAATTTAGATTTAACTATCGAAATTTAATTGTCTCGTAAACCGTGTCTGATGCCCTGTTCGTGTTGTGTTTAACTGGTGATCCCGAAGAGGAGTACCGCGAGCCCGCTCAGTTCGACGACCCGAATCTCGACTACAACCCCGAGCTGTCAGGCAAATCGCGTTCCTTGATCACTTTTGTACCCAGTATTTTAAATTGCATGTTTTGTTTGCAACCCTAATTTGCATGCCAACTGTTTTAAAATATGCTAGCAACACTCCTAAACCGTGCCTATTTATTGTTCCACAAATATGAGCCCTAGGATTGCTTTAGAATAATTATTTTATTTTTATGCTTAGCCATGCTTAGTCGCATTTATTTTTATCTCACACCTATCACTATAAAAATGGAATTTGTGTTAAATGATTTTGAACTGTGCTTCAAATGTGTGAGTTTTGCAAATAACTATACATAACTATTTAGCGGAGGTAGGATGCAGTATGAGGAGCTGGGAGACTTTTGTAAAGTATCTATAGGCGTACCTGTGGCGGGTACAACGGGAAGATCCGTGAGACTCGTTGTGTTGGCGTTGAGGTTGAAGAGAGTGCCTGCCTCGGCAATGAAGGACCGAGTCCTTCGAGCCTTGTATGCTCAGTTGACAACCATGCACACCACGTTACCCTGTTTGGGCAGTGGCTTGATCTTGAAGCTTGCCAAGACTAGTTGTTTACCCGTGGGTTGGCGGTGTTGTGTTAGTATAGTGTTGAGCTATGACTCCCGATATGATATCGACATAACCCACCAGATCAGTGGTAGGCTCTTCACAATTCCAAGATCCGATTGCGTAGGCACTTGGGATCCCTATCCTGTAGGACGGATAACGACAGCTAAAGTTTGTGAACGGGTCTTGTGTGTTCGTCGGGACTACGACAGTAGTTCTCGATGGCACTTCTCGTGGGTACAGGTGCATAAGCTCTACAAAGTTACTGTCAATGCGCATTGCCACGTCCTTTTTGGAAGGACACCCCTTTGAGTTGTGCTCCTCGTTGAGTAGTTTTTGTTTTTCTTCGTCCTCTTCTATTTCAAAATGTTTTGAACTCCGGCCTTTGTGCTGTGGCCGGGTGTGGAGATTACACCGACATTTAAAATGAACCTCCGTCCGAGATAACGGAGATCCCTGCAGGGCAAGATAATAAAATTTGACAGTTTTAAAATAAAACTTTCTTGCATCTTCAAAGTAAAATAAAATATTTTAAACTTGCATTTAGCACTTGAGCCAACCTTTACCCTTGAAACCATTTGCATGCATACATTGTTGATAGGTAGTACGTGGTTTGCTGAGTATTCGTACTCACAGCTTTCTAATTTGTTGTTTTCAGATGATACTTTCAGCTTCGACTTCGACTACGTCTCCGACGGACTGTAAAATCAGCTCCTACGCTCAAGCTTGCTTGTGTGGAGAAGGTTCGCTACCGCTGCCATGATGATGCTTCCATTGCTGCATTCTATGAATTTCTCGAGAGTGATCTTTCTGCTTTGAGATGTTTCTGGCTTGCGTGCCGATGGACCCCTTTGGAGGATTTTATTTTAATAAATTTGCTTTGACTTACTATTTTCTATTCTCGTTTCTTGTTTAATGCTTCTGTTATGGTTTTTTGATTGATCGCTCGTGATGTCGTGCTTGCTAACATCTTGAGTTTGGTAAGGTCACGAAAGATCGGGACTTATCGAAAGGTAAGAAAGACCCGGTCGTTACACTCCCTCGCTCATTGCTCTCTCTCGCAAGCTCCAAGACGGGGACCATTCACCACCGGGAACTCGCCGTCGGGCCATCTTCGACCAACAGTGAAGAGAGTGGCGAGTTCCGTCGACTGAACTGTCCGTACGACGCCGCCGAACGTCCTGCCGCGCCGCCCGTCGCCGCCGGCACGATTCCGGTGAGCACCC
>BCLG01000066.1:168136-209440 GCA_001602295.1 Zoysia matrella
ACGAAGGGAAAGTTGGCTCAGCGTGGTCCTCACCGGAAGGCGGTCGCGCGGGCACTGAGGTCGATGGAACCCAACTTGAAAATCACCGAGAGCTCCACTAGGACATGGAGAAGACCGGCACGGGTGTTGACGGAGTGGAAACCGGCCGGAGGAGGGGCGTCGTCGATGAGGTGGGTTGGGTACAGGCGGCCGACGATGAACAAGCTCCAAATTCCTGCGCGAAGGTTCAACAAAACGGTCAATCGAAGGTTACAAGAGATGCGCTACAGGGTGTGGGGGTCAGAGATGGAAGGAAACATGACGAAGCTCACCGGCCACAATGAATTTCAAAGAACTGCGGCGGCCGGTTCCAAAAACTTGATTTGGGAAAAAACTCAAATCCGGCTAAATCCGCGCGAGGAGGGGCGAACCAATGTGCTTGGGGGAAACAAGTAAGGACGGGAGCAGCTCCTAGTCGAGTAACGGGGCCGGAGCTGGCGCTGCTGGGGTGCTCCTTGGTGATGGCCGAGAGAGAGGGAGAGAGAGCGCGTCAGGAGAGACTCAGAGAGGCGAGAGGGGGCTCGGCTAGGAGAGAGAGAGAGAGAGCTGCTCGGCGCATTCGACTTGGCCAGGACACGTTGACAGGGCCGTGGCGCGCATGCAAGCAAGAGACGCGAGGGAGCTGGCACCTGGACTCGTGTGGTGGCGGTGAACGACAGGAGGAGAAGGAAGAAGAGGAGTAGTGCGGCTGACATGTGGGCCTGCTTTCTTATTTTCCCAATTTTCTCTGATTTTTCTGCACTGCTTGTTGATTTGCTTTGAAACCTATACTTTCCGAGCTCTAAAAATCTTGAAATTTTGCAGCATGGTAGAGAATTTTGAGAGGAACAACTTTTATTTTGGGCCCAAGTTCAAATTCCAAATAAATTTTATTCTCTAAAATTTTGAAAACAGGTAATCATTTTGAGAAAAATAATTCATTTGGGCCATTTAACTTTTGAATAAACTTTTAGAAAATTTTCAAAAATTCAATTCTTTGCAAGACCATTCAAGAGAGAATTTTTCTTCACAATATTTCTTTAAAAGCTTTGAACTCATTTTTGAAATTTGAATTCTAAATGAAATTTGGAAATTTGTTTGAACCATTTTAAATTGTTTTAGAGCTTGGTTCCATATTTCCAAACTTGTGCAACTTGCATCTTTATTCAATGTGGGATTTTACACGTATGGGCCGAAGATCTGGGAGATTCGGATAAGTTCGTCCGTTAGATTTGTAAGAGGTGTCCGTGGAGATATTTCATCTGTTAGATTTGTAAATAAGATAACTTTGGGTGCATTTTCCTATATGCACGTAGTCTGACCTATCTCTGTTGGGGATGTTTTATTGTGTGTACCTAGAAAAGATCCCAATATCTGTGTTAATGCTACTTTTTAAGAGAGAAAAGAACACAATCAATAAAAAGCTTGCAATAGACTTTTTTATAGGACAGAGGGAGTAATTTATATATTAATCAAGTAAATTAAATTTATAAAAATTATTGGTCAAAGTGTCAGTCAACAAAAGATAGAAATAAGCTTCTATTGGAATAGATGTAGTACCATCAAAAGATATTACAATGTTTAATTGCTTTATTAAGTAAATATTTACTATAATGTTCAAGTGTCTCAACAATAAATTATTGTGATATTCATGTGCCTTGTTAGATTTGTTATGTTTTATTCCTTTTTTTTGTACTTTTATTGTGCCAACGTTGCCGATTTGTGAGCCTAGAGGTGCGCTATCTAGAAACCGGTGCGCCAATGGCGGAACTGGACGAAGAATTTGGGGGGGGGGGGGGTTCACAGCCTGCTCTATCTCCGGTGAGAGCGGCCTTGAGCATCCGTCCATCTTATACATGTCATTGTGATCTCTCTAGAGCAACCGAGGACGTGTCGGTATGTCACCCTATCATGGTTCGTGGTTAGACAAATGCTCTGCTAACGGTGAGTGGTTATGTTGGTGTCGTCAGTGTCTGTGCAACGCTCCAAAAGAGTTATGTCTATGTGTGATGATTTGCTCATATTGTGCATTAGACTAGTCAGTTGCAGGGTTAGTTCACCATTTTTTAGGAGCAAGGGAAAAATTCGTAGTTCACAGCTAGATGAAACGGCGCGATATAGAGAGGACCTGCTATTTTTTTTACATGTTGGATAACTGCGATGGGCTTATGCGGCTTGTGTCTTGGGTAGCTAGGCTAGAAATATGCATATCACGATGTTTGTATGGATAGATCGACCCAAAACTATAAAGATAAACTAAACCTCCTCTGCATCTTTTATTGTTAGTACCATAAATAAACTAGGTGAATGATCTACAACTACATATTCTCTCTATTTTCTTTTAATTGTCATTCTAGCTTTAATCACAAGAATTAAGAAAAGTAGTAAATAAAAAAAGTGTGTTAGAAAGTGAGAAAATATGTTGGAAAAAGAGAGAAATACTTAGAAGAGAGAAAATATATTGAAAGGTGAGAATGGTAATTATTTATTAACAAATTTTGAAGACTAAAATGATAAACAAAAGTGAACAAAAGAAATATTAGATAATCACTTATTATATCTCTAATTGTGCAACTTCAGAGGGGGCCAACTATGGATCCTTTTAAAAATTTCGGATGATAGGCGGGCCATGGCCCCTGCCGCCCCCCCCCCCCCCCCCCCCCTCAGCTCCGCCGTTGGGTGCAGCATAAGAAATTTTGGGCTAAAAATTTGTGCATTGGGCAACACATGCCTACACCTAGTGCAAGGTGACAATATGATCTCAAAACATGGTGTTATGTGCAATTCACTCTAATATATAACTCTTTATACTATAAATTTTTTAATATTCTAAATATTATTAGTCAAAGTTTAAAAACGACTTTGACTAAACTCAGAAATATTTATATCTCTCCGATTAAAATATTGACACCATTAATGTTTAACATCGATGTTGAGTATTTATCTTATTTAAATTTTTTTCTGATGTCTAAAATTATTAGTTATATTTCAAATACAACTAATGATAAATAAATTATAACAAAATATATCATATTTATTAAATTTTTTTAATAAAATGAATGATCAAAGTTGATATTAAAAATTTACAATATCAATATTTTAAAATTGGATGAAGTACTTAGAGGTACTAAGAAATAAAGTCACATATTCTAAAACGTATTCCCAAATTTCCCTTAGAGCCACACTTGTACTCGTTCTCAAATTGTTTTCGTTGATTTTACATATTAACTTTTACTATTCACTCTATTGAAAAATTAACTCAAATTTAAAAAATTATAAGTTGTAATTCAAACATCTTTTACGATAAAACAAATTATAATAAATATATAAAATTTATAATATTTTTTTAATAAAACAAATAGTTTAAATTGAGGTTTGTAGTAACAAAACATCAATGTAATAACTGAGGATTATCCTCCAGTTCGACCCGTCCCTCCTTTGTCCCCAACCTCTTTACATCGTCCGTGCCTCGATCCAGATCCAGTCACCCCCGCACCGGTGTCTTCCCCCTCGCCGGTGCCTTCGCCTCTCCGAGCCGACGAGATCTGCTGCCCCGATCTCTTCATCTCCCTGTAAGGAAGCTTTCCTCTCCTGTCTTTATTTTCACGCGTAGCAGAGATCTGCCGCCCCGCCTCGATCCGCGCCCCACCCCAATCCGCGCTGCCTCTCGGCCCCGCGCGCCGCCACTATCCGCCCTGCCCCGCGCCTGTACTCGAGATACAACAGTCCGGTTAGGTGGGGCGGCCGCCCTATCTTGCCCTATACGTAGATCCGCCTCCGATTATTCATCTTTTGTAGTTTTTGTTTGAAACTTGTTGATTGCCTGGTGAGGAAGGTTTCTAGGATACGCAACTTAGTTTGCGAGGTCAACTTACTTTATACTAAGTGCAAGGCAAAAACTTAGGCTTTCTCACGATATATGCATCTTTTTAGTGTTTTTGTACAACATCAGTGTCCAATATGTGGTTTTTCCTAGTCTGTGATTTGCTGGATTATGAAATTTAATAATTGAAGTTCGAAATATGCGAGACTTTATCTCATCTTGGTCACCAGCTGAGATTGGGTGCTGGAGCTATTCAGACGAGGCATTTCAGATCCAAACAACACGAGTCTTACTTCAGTTGTGGACCTAAGACACCGAAAATGCCTCACTTGAATAGTTCCAGTACACAAATGAGTTGCGGATGGAGACAAGAATGGGGACACGTTTTTGGATTCTCCATGCCTTTTACAGATCATTTTGGATGAAAGTGGGCACATTCAACCTGATCACTCTAAATGTGTTGTTTTTATAATGTTGTCTGTGCATGTAAGTATACCTTATAGAAGCCTTGCATGCTGAGTTGTGAAATGTTAATTTTTCTGTCAATCTAATTAATATTATTCTGTGTGCATTGTGCATCCCATCTTAATCCTGTATTATCTTGATATATTGTTATGATTTCAGTTTGTAATTGATTCTTGGCTTCAGAAAGATGCTTCTTTGTTTTGCCAATGGCGTCATCTGCAAACTTCATTGTTTTTCATGTTGATTGCATATTTACTTTTTGTTTAGTCTTACCATATTTCAGTGTTATCTGCAATATTCTTTGGTTCGCTCAAGGTTTAATTTTGTTCTGTCATAATTCATGAACACTATTATGTATGCAGCATTTGTTGTTTAGTCATAACTCATGAGCTCATTCGGGTTTGTTAAATGAAATTAAATTAGAAACATTCGAATGTTGATGTGCACAACTTGCAATCTTGAATTGAATTGTAGTTGATACTTGATATTTTTTATATTCAGCTTTCAGTATTAGGCCTATGCCTTTGATGTTATGCTAATTATATAATTCTAATGCATGCAGAATCAACAGGGGCAGCAGTATAATTAGCGTGGAAGCATGGCATCAAAGAAAATAGAGTTGGATCACAAGGACATGGTCCATGATTCTGCCATTGACTACTATGGCAAGCGCCTTGCCACTGCCTCCTCGGACTCTACTGTGAAGATTGTCAGCATTGGTGGAGCAGCAGCCCCATCCCAGATCCTTGCAACGCTCACTGGCCACTATGGCCCTGTATGGCGTGTTGCATGGGCACACCCAAAATTCGGTACTCTCCTCGCGTCCTGCAGCTACGATGGCCGCGTCATTATTTGGAAGGAGGATGCACGTGGCCACTGGTCACAAGCCCATGTGTTCACCGACCACAAGTCATCTGTCAACTCCATTGCTTGGGCCCCATATGAGGTTGGTCTTTCCCTTGCTTGTGCTTCTTCTGATGGAAGAATATCTGTCATCACTATGCAAGCTGATGGTGGTTGGGATGCTGCAACCATTGAGCGAGCACACCCTGTCGGTGCGACTGCAATCTCATGGGCTCCAGCAACAGCACTTGGTACTCTGTCTGGTTCAGGGGAGCCTGATTATAAGCTTGTCTCTGGAGGTTTTGATGCTGTTGCTAAAGTGTGGCGATTTGTCAATGGTACCTGGAAACTGGAGAGCAGCCTTATTTCTGACATGCACACAGATTGTGTGAGGGATGTTGCTTGGGCGCCAGTTTTGGGTTTGGCCAAGTCGACCATTGCCAGTGCTTCGCAAGATGGTAAGGTTGTCATTTGGACCAAGGGAAAAGATGGAGACAAGTGGGAGAGCAAGCTCATGCATGACTTTGGGTCCCCAGTATGGAGGGTGTCCTGGTCCTTGACTGGAAACATCTTGTCTGTAGCTGCTGGCGAGAACAACATAACCCTCTGGAAGGAAGGTTCTAATGGGCAATGGGAAGAGGTGATGAAGGTTGAACCTTAGGTCATCGGACAAACTAGAGTTTCGTGCAGGTTCATATTTTGTTAAAGACGAGTTTGTCTTGCTGTTTTTACTAATGCATCGATACACACTCAGTTCTATATTTGTATACATTTGGGCGGTGTGCGGTTTAGAATGCCACTTTCTGATTGGTGAACATTTTTGGTTCTGTATGCTGCAAACTTCGTCTTTATTTTCCTATGCTTGAACACCAAGGCTTGCGACAAAGCTACAAATCAATTATTCTAGTCGTGTACCTGGATCCTGACAACAACGAAAAAAAATGCATGAACTTAAGTATTTTCAGGCTGCTCGGGTATGCTAGGGCTTTAGACTAGGGGCTTTCCAGTGTGCCTTGGTGATGCCCCAGATCATGCCTTTTTCTAAGCTCGCCAGGATTGCATTACTCTTCCTTGGCGAGATAGGCGATTTGCCAATGTGGTTGTACCTTTGTTTTGGGCGAACGACCAATGTGGTTCGATTTGCATATTCACCGACGTGATTGAAGTAGCCAACTCTTTGTGACTTTGTATAGTAGGAATACAAAAATCTGTTCCAAAACGTTTACACCACGATGTGAAACCTGAACAAATTGCAGGAACTATCATCTGTATTTGCGTACTGAATTAACTATTGTAACTATGATGGTGCAGGCTACATCTGAGCCATTTTCAGCGTCTGAAGGAAGGTTCTACTTTTACTCTGGTTCGTTCTTTGTTGTAGTTGCCACTTACTCCAGTAGCCAAAAAGTCGGTAGCATCACCAGTCTGGGACAAGTTAACAGAATCATATGAGGTGGTTGTGGTGATCAGCAACTTACCATGATGAACCAAAATATTGTCAAAACTTGACCAGTTCAAAGCTAGAATAAATCATACGGTGATCAAGAACCCGCTCAAGAAAGACACCATCTCAGAGCACCATATTGTGGAAATTCATAACGAGGGAAAAAAAACAGTGTTGGGCTGTATATGTGTGGTTGTGTAAGCACTCGTGCTGCTGCTGTTGCTTCCAGTAAAATAGCTCCGTTATTTAATTGTTGTCGTTGTTGACTTTAATCATCAACTTTAACTATTCATCTTATTAAAAAAATAAACTCAAATGTGTAAAATTATAAAGTGTAATTCAAACAAGTGTAGCAATAATGTAAAATATAACAAAATATATGATATTTATCAAAAAAATTTAAATAAGACAAATAATCAAAGTTGACATAAGAAGTTAACGGCGACAACAATTAAAGAATGGAGGGAGTAGGTCCTTCTCAGCTTTGGGCTTCCACGATGTCGGCCAACGTTCTCTGTTCTTCATATGATGCTTATAGAATTAGATCCTTCACTACGCTTCATAGCTCCTTTTGGTACCTAATCAAGTTATCAACAGAACACTAGCTTATTGAGTTAGATCCTTCTTAGCGTTCTAGATTTGCTCTGTTTTTTTTCGCGAGAAAATTCCACCACACTGCTGCGCGAGCTTTAAATACAGACTTAGCGGGTGTTCTGTCTTGTCAAGATGTTTGGTTTCTTGATTGCTTTTTTAATTATCAGGCAATTGTTTGTGTCAGGAATGGAGCGCTTGCTTGTTTCAGGAAGTTGCAGATTTCTGGCAGTTTTAAGATTCTGATACCTTCATAGTTCTTCAGTACACGTACGATTCTTCTCCAAAATGTCCCTAGAGGTTTAAATATTTGGGTTCCCTATGCTGCTTCTCTCCCCCATTAAAAGTGGCGTTCCTTTAGTGCGATGCTACGATTTAGAGAAGAACATTAGGGAATTTGTATGTTCTGGCAGCAGCATAAGTGTTATTTGTGCTTTACAGACGCAACCTCAAATTTACTCTAGATTTCTAGTCTTGATTTCCATGCTTCTTAAGAAGAAGAAGAAATTGAGAATTTTGCTTTCCCCACTAATTACTTTGTGGACCATTAGGAGGCTGGAAATCACACCAGTTGTTTAACTATACTAATATTGCTAAATTGCAAACTGGGTCAAACTGAGGTAATATCTTGATTCATCTTTTTTTTGGCATAAATACTTTATTCGTAATTCATTTTATGTTATACCTTATCGTTTGTTCTATAGAGAATTTAGCAAAATGAAGTTCAACTAGATAGAATTGACTGTTATGTTTTTGTCAATAGTTCACTGTTGAATTAGGCAATGATGTGATCAAGTTGATATATGATCTCCTTATGCTGATGGGAACCTTATTTCTGCAACAGATGATGAATGACAACACTTGGTCAGTATCTGATTCCAAAATCAAAGGAGCATCTTGCTCGCCAATTCGCTATCCTGTTCCAACTGCAACCTCTGACACCTGCCACTGAGGCATCGTAAGACCTTTTCCTTCGCTCTCGAATTTTATATTTTGAACAATGATACGATTTTCAAAAATGCAAATTTGATTTTATTTTTTTCATAAATTTTTTATTTAAAAGTGATAGATGTATATTTTTATAAAAAAATTTTAAAGACAAATTTATTCATATAATTTTCATATTTTTAAACGTAATCATTTTAAAATTATTTGATATTTATATTTCTAAATATTTGACTCAAAACATGTTTAAAACGTTAAAAATAATGATCGGGAAGGAGTATATGGTTATCAGCAATGCCCAGCTTCAACGGAATCCGAGTCCTTGCAGTTTGTGATGACACTAACAGAGCTGTTACTCGTGAGCTCCTGCACAAGCTTGGCTGCCCGAGTCTTTTGGTCACTGGCGTTCAATTCATGAGCTCCTTTGCCAGTGATGTCTTTTTCAAATGGTCACTGTGACCTGGCCATGCAAAAAATAGATGGAAGGTGGTGGGAAAAAATTGTGTGCCACCGTGCTATGTAATGTAGTACCAGGTGTTAACATTGGATTTCAGTATGAGTAGTTAATATTAGCTATAATAACTAATATTGAGATATGATACTACGTAGCACCGGTGCCACATAGTTCGTAATTTTTTTTTCTGAAGTTGGCGCTCCTGTGTCAGGAAGCTCAGGAGCAACAGTTGGCTGGCTATGTGATAACATCTAGGAGCCAAAGTTAACCTTATCAATTAAACCGATAAAACTGTTCTCCACCACTTAACGAGAACAACTTAGAACCGATCGGTTTGCATGTTAAATTATAAAATTAAATTTTAATAAAATTTGGGTGAAATACTACAATATACCGCTCAGTTTTTTTTCAATTTACCGACAGATTAAAGTATGAGAAATTATTAATATCCTGGCAACTTCATAAATTTTAAAGATTAATTTGATGCATAGCTTTATAATTTTTAAAGTTTAAGATATTGCCATCTAGACTCATATGTATTATTCTTGTTATCACCTAACACAATAATATGCACCCTCCATTTCTAAATTATTTTAACAGTAAATGAAAATATGTAAAATTATAAATTGATGTTTATATAATTTTAATGAAATAGAAATTATAATAAAAATATAATTTCAAGAATAGAAAGAGTGCTTCCATCCCGTGACGTATTTTGCCTAGTTCAGGGTTGGCGATCCCCTGAATGAGTTACAATGACCACAGATAGATCTGTCACATTTCCCGCTACCGATAGTGCAGAGGACGATGGGCACCACATACAAACCAAACAATAACTGTATAGCACTTGCCTTATACTACCGTAATTGCCAGAAGAGATGACGGGTTGTGTAAAAGATCTTTTCTTGTTCAATCTTATATGAGTTTCCAGGGAAAAAATGACACTACAAAGCGCTACAATAACACAAATTTGTGCTCCTCAGGTTCTTATCGAAAGAGGTTCTACACAGAGTACTGATCTATCAAAGTTTCTGATCAGGAAAAAGGGAACTTCATAAATGGGAGAACTGATAAATCCTGGCTGCCTCGCGACTGCTGCCACATCATCCTCACCATCTAGAGCTCGGCCACATCTTCACCATCAACATCTAGAGCTCATCCTGCAAATCAACCAAAGCAAGGGATCAGAACACAAAGAGAAGAATGCTTTGATCGAATACAAGAAATGCATGCTTTGATGGAATAAAATACAGGAGTAACGACAACATACGTGTTCGTCCTCAGAATCTTTGCCATCCTCAGCATCAGAGTCAGCCTTGTCATCATCAGCCTTGTCATCATCAGCCTTGTCCTGAGTGACACAGCATTGTAAGAGTGTGTGATTATTGACATAAGCATGGAAAGAAAAAGCAATGCTTACATCCAGGTCATCGTCCTCATCATCACCAGCCTTGGCAGCTTCCTGCTTAAAACAGATTCACAATAAATGAGAAAAAAAAGAACTTCATAAGTGATACTTCAGTCTTCAAAGATAAGTCATGCTAGTGTCAACAGTATTCAAAATTCAAAACTGACCTAGGTGTTGCAATCGACTTTACACAGCTTACACAGTATTCATTTGGTCAGGATTTCACATTTTGTTACATATATTTATTTATCATACACAAAAAATGAAAAAGAATTTAGTGTCCACAAAAAATGTAGATATCAACAACAACCAAGATACTACAATATGTAGCAAAACCCAATAGATCATGAAAAAGTTTAAGGCCTCCTTTGGAACGGAATTTAACATAAATCTCACAGAAATTTCACAGGAATCAGTTCAATTTCACAAAAAATACAGGAAATAGAAAAATTTCCTTTGTTCCAAAGGAGGCCTAAACTATGTTCACGGATACTTTTATCATGAGAACACAATATGGTTAGGAGTTATACCTCTTCTTCCTTCTTTTTCTCAACCTCGTCAAAAGCAGCCTTCTCAGCCTGTCATAATGTGAAAATGTCAGAAATGATGTACCTCAACTGGGATTTATCTGATAGGTCTCAAGACAGGAAAAAATACCTCCTTGTGCTTGCCCCAGGTCTCATCAGCGAATGTCTTGGCCAACGCAGGGTCATCAGTGATGATAATGTTGTCAAACAATGTACCTGATTTGACCTGTAGACAGAAAAGAAGGCAGGCATAACTAAATCTGTTCATCACTCCAAACAAAGAAACTTGTTTTCAAAACATACCTGCCACAGCTCAATACCAATGTACTTCAGGCTGTCAAAAGCATAGATGTATGGATCATCCTTGAAATCTGCACAGCATGATGAAATTAACTTCCAATTTCATGCTTAGTAAAACAAATTAAGGACCAGTATGATATATATACCTGGGTTGTCAATCATTGGTGCCTTCCATTTACCCTGGTAGTTGGGGTTCTTGATTTTCTGGTAAATGGGAATAACTTCATGTAAGGCAACAGAATGTACATCACGGATTATGCATGTTCAACAGAAGATTCATACCTTTTGCTTCCATGGTCCCTTGTACTCTGGGTTTGGGATGGTAGGGGCAGTCCATTCACCATCTTCCTCATCATCCCAGTCCTCTGGCTGCAAATAGCACATTAAAGATTACAAGAATGAATAGAAATATGCACCATATAAAAAAGAGAGTGATCAAATTACGAACCTTCTTGGCATCAGGGTCAGGAATTTCCTTAGGAATATCGTCATAACCCTGAAAGAAATAAAATGAGTGATGTTGCATAATAAAGACAGAAATCAAAGAATCAACGGCTGATTGATAAATAGCATAAAAACAAGCAAAATATAAAAGCTCTCGATTAGTTAGGTAAAGTGTCCTATGTCCAGCTCTCATAAACATGGAATAGAAAATTAAGAGAAACACCACCTCTGGCTTCTTGTCCTCAGGGTCAGGAATGTACTCCTTGTCATCCCAGTCCTCTGGCTGCAATAATGAGAACACACATCTCAGTTAATTCTTGAAGAAGCACAAGCAAAGCAATTAAAAAAACAGTAAAAAATATTAACACTGCACCTTCTTGGCCTCTGGGTCCTTAATTTGCTTCGGAGGAAGAATATCCCAGTGCTCATAGATGCTACCGGTTTGCTTCTCCTCATTGTCAATGAGGATGCTGTATGTAGCATCAGGGCGGATGATCAAAGTGTACACATGAGTGAGCTGATCAGTCTCACAAGGCACATCCTTCTTGATCAAATGGTTCTTCCCATTCTTAGTGAGGATAGCATGAACCTTCTTGGTGCTGTACCCACAGATATCTGGTCCAAACATAATGCTGCAATACAAAATCACAATGTTAACAACATTATCATATACTGAGCACTAGAACAAAAGTAGGGAGTCAAATGTACCTGTACGGTGTGTCCCCACCGAATTTCTTCTGGTCAACATCACCACCAAGCAACTTGACGTAGCCACCACCACAGTCAAGCTTCTGCTCATGCTTCACAGAGAACTGCAGCACAAGGGTCTTGTCCTTGTTGCTGAACTCAGGGTACTCAGCCGAAATGGCATAGAACCTGTAGTCCTCAGAGGTTTGAATACCTTCAATAAGAAGCGCAGGTTTTTAGTAAATAATATAATATACCAAAATATTATGCACTGGTATTTGCAAATAAGAAAGTTAAATTCACCTTTGTCCTCAGCATCTCCATTCCATTTCCCAGATGTATGGTTCCATTCACCGGCCATGTTCTCATCTTTCTTCCACTCGGACTTGACCCACCGTTTTTCCCAGCCATCTGCATTTATAGAGAATATATTAAGAGGACAAAATGCATTTACAGTTCTGTGCTATCAGACATTTATAGAATTCACTAAAAATAATGGGCATGAGCAGTCCCATACTATTGGTGGTCAAATGATAGTTCAGACACACTACTGAAATAGATAGGCTACAAAAGGTGCACCTAATACCAGCGAGTTAACATGATAACACCACTAATATTTCTCAGCTCCTACTTCCTGTGTACTTCTAACACCAAACTAGTATATTTCAGGTCAAACAGACAAATAATATCAGTGATCCTCCTCTTCAGAAGAAATGTAGTAAAATTCACCACCATCAAATGAACAAGAACGCTAACTTGCTAAGCACCAGCACAGCTAGAAGTAATTTGAACCGAGCCGACTCAGATCACGCCAATATTCCAGGACCAAACGACGAAATCCGACCCCGCAAACAATGTAGTAACGCATACAGAGATGATTGAACACTGTCAGTACAGACCACCATACCTCACGAGCAAATGCACCCTCTCCGATCAACAGATAACCGCTAGATCACCCAGATCGCAGGCACAAACCATCCCGAAACGGCACCAGATCCTAAACCCTACGCGAATCGACGGAAATGCGACCAGATCCCAAACCATCACTCCTCATGTGCACCCCCTAAACCCCGACAGAAATGCCAAAACACTGCAGATCCGAACAATCTAGCACACACATCAGGCCCGTTCGCCCACCAGACGAGATCCGAGCAAGCCACTAGCCGGCGCAACGCATCAGACCAGACTGCGAGGGGAGGGGAAGAGGGGGCGGGATCGAGCGGACTCACCTTCGAACTTCTCCTGGAAGAAGACCTCCGCGGCGACGGCGGAGGCGAGGGCGAGCACGAGCACCACGGCCACGGCGCGCGAGGCCATCACACGGATCGCCATCCCCGGCGATGGAAACTTCTAGAAGCTTCCGATCCCCGATCTGAACCCCCTGCACCTCGTTCCCGTCTACCAGTCGTCGCGGTGAGTGAAGCGCGGAACGTTCCGGGCGCGCGCCGCTTAATACTAGGAGGCCGGGGCCCAGTGGGTGGGGTTTATGTTCTCCGCTCACTGGCCGGTGCGCTCACCTCGCGCTTCCATCTCCCAGACGCGTGGGACCGAGAGCGGTGAGCGGACAGGCGGTCGCCACGGTGGATGGGGTGGGCCACAACGGCTGGCCAATGGGATGAGACAGTTTGGTGGCTGGGCCAGTGAGACCGCGACGCGTGGAGGTTTCGACGTGTTTGGGTGGTTTTGAGAGGCACGGGTAGGTCGCCCGTGCGTGGCGACAGCCGCCAGAAATAGTAAAATGGAGGCGGAGGGGATCGGGCCATTGCGTGGGCCTTGGAAGGGCGGACGGACGGATAGAGGGCGCCGGCGCGATGCCTGGAATGGGACCCGTAGTCAGTGTGACTGGTGATGCGGAAGGGAGCCGCATGCCTCGGCGGATCTGATATTCGCATCTTTTCCGTTTCTTCGATGCCGGCCCAGTCTTATCTCACTGTCGGGCCCTTTGTTTTTTTTTTTTTAATTTCTTATCAACAATAGAATATAACATAATTGAGGTTCTTTCAGCCACTTAAATTGTAAAGTTCCTTAATAGCTATTTGTGTAAACTTTTATTCACTATCTGCCATTGTTACCAATTTTAAAGGTTAACGGTGTTGAATAAAAAGATAAAACACCAAAATACCCTTGGTTGTAATTTTTTTCAAAGTTTCTATGCCAGCTCCATTTTTTGAAGAATATTTGAACAACATAAATATTTGAGCATAAAATATTATACTATCACTAATTGTAAATTTTAGTATTGTCAAACTTGTGTCGTAATATATCCAAAAATTCGATGTACTCAAAGCCAAGCCCATGGGCTTACGATCTGTGCAACCGTGTAGGGCCCCACTTTTCAAGGGCTCTAAAATTTTCACTTCTTAAACCTCTTTTTGAACACAAGAGTTTTCCTACTTTTCCTTTTTTTTTATAAAATTGAACAAATTCCTTTAAAATTCGTTCTAAAGGGAGTCTTAATCATTGCTGAATTAGTTATTTCGGTGGCCCGGCCAGTCGGCTGGTGCGTGCTATTGCATTGATCGCCAAGTCATTTCTATTTCAATCGATTCGTCCGCACTCCAAAGGATGCAGCGTACCCATGCTTCCTCCCATTCGCGATCGGCGATTCGTTCGAACCTGCCGCTGTACCGCACCTGCTCTAGCTCGACGAACCACACCACTTGCCCCTTTGGCAACTTGTAGGACGAGCTCCAGGCTCCGCGACCTCCACCACCCAATCGAGTCTTCCATTTGCCTTGAACAAGTAGACAGGAACGTCAAACACTGAACAACAGTTTTGTTTTAAGTAGTTTTAATTTACTTTTAAATTCTATTTTAAGATGTAATAGTTTAAATGTTTCATTGTTAAGTTTTGTCTTTTCATCTTTCTTCAGGTGTTCTAAGATTGTTAGATTAAAGCTATATCCTATGTAAATGGATCTACAACAAAATATTGTTTTATTATTTTATTTTAGCACAAAAAACCATTTCTACCGGCTATTCTAAATCCAGTTTCTACAGGCAGTTTTCGATTCTGCTGCTAGTAGTGAGTCTGTACAAATTTCTATAAAATTATCTCAAACTGTATGTTTTTCCTATAAAATTTCTATACAATTAATATAACATTTCTAGGTTACAAAGAAGCCTCAGTTTAGAGTTTCATACAGTTTATGTCAGCTCGTCCCTGAATGTACTGCTAAGGAAACTTTGACCGAATTTACAAATAGGGGTATTTTTGGTCTTTTATCTTTTTTTATTAACACCATTAACCAATGAAATGGATGATAATAGTGGACAGGGAATAAAGTTTAGACAGATGGCTGTTAAGGAAATTCAAAATATTGAGTGGTTGATAAGAAACTCAATTGTTTTAGATGGTTGATAAGGAATTTTCCCTTGTTTTCTCTCACTGTTCAATAGCTCTGTTTGTTTCCACTTATAAGCAGTTTTGGTGCAAATAAATGAGAATTCCACCAAACACATTGCTTATTTCCTCGAGAATCTGATTTTCTAGTAAGCGGCTTTATAGATTTGAGCTACGAGAATTGAAAAGTGAGAATGAATAAAATCTTTGTGGTGGGAACAATCAGATTTTCTGGTAATCGCTTCTCCCATAAGCGGAAACAAACATGGCCAATATTGTTTTCGATCTGCCTGCTGCTTTGGAAGAAATTAAGAAGGAACCAAAAGGACCAAATTTTTGTTGCGACTGAAAATAGACCAATTCTTTTTTAGAGATTTTTACTTGTAACCTAAAGTTTTTAAAACCTTTTTGTACATTTTAATGCTTCACCTTCAAGTTGTACTACCAAATGATCTAAAAAAATGTTGCAATGCAAATATTGTACCCTTGTTCTCTAGGATTAATTTGATACATGCTATTATAATTTTGCAAAATTGAAGATATGCTATCGTGACCAACATGTCATTGACACGATAATGTGTAAGGAAAAATTGACCAAGAAGGGAGGGTTGAATCAGACACTCACCAATTCTAACTTTTCTACACCTTACCGTCAACTAGAGAGCTAGCACTAAATTCTTAGCATACTAGTGATAAGTAAACAGTCAAAGAACAACTTAATATGCTAGAGGCTATTAACAAAGAACACTAGAACTAGGCTAAGGATAAATAAGAACAACAACATAGTCTAAAGAGATAACCAAGGACGGGTCTAAGAGTTAGCTAGACAAAAGATAGCAAACAAGGTAAACTAGCTAGAAGTTAAGCAAGGCATCAAAAAACTCCTACACATGCTAGTTATGATACGAAAGCAATCAAACAAAACACAATAGCATGAGAACCACCATGAGTGAACTAGGAGCAACCTATCAATACTACTTGCCTGAATAAAAAAGCGGAAGGTAAATGATAACTAGTAAAAAGAGAAGGGAGGCTTAAGATTTTTTCCGAGGTCTTGGAAGGATGGACCCTCTTGGTGTCCCTTCCAAGCAGGGGACCCAAAACTGCTAACAAACTTGGCGTCGTCTTTCACACTCTCTTTGAAAGCTCAAACACCGACTCTTAACCAGTCTAGGCTGCTAAGACCAAGAGTAATAGGCAAAGATCACTCATCTCAAAGCCCCACAAGCTCTAAAAGTGTATGGATGCTCCTATCACTCTCCTACTAGCACCAAAGATCTCTAATCTTGTCTTGTGCTCTCTTCTTGGTGTCTCTTAGCCTCCGGCAAATTTGCTCCAGCAATTTAAACCTCAGGCACACTGTAAAACCTCCCCCTCCATAGTTTAAATAGGCTCCAAGTCCAGAAACAACCGTTGAAACGTAATATCATAAAGCTGTCTACTTTTGCCAGTCATTGGACTGTCCAGCGACTACTCCACTGGACTGTCCGACGCACCACCGGACTGATCAGTGACTCTGTCTTCTCGCAGACTAGGGAAACACCCTCTCTTGAATCAATTTCATATGACACCAGACTGTCTGGTGCATACCTTCCCCGGACCGTCCAGTGACTTCGATCCGTGGCTTTGCCTTGATTCACCTTCCACTTGTCCACTTCAGGATTCTTTGGCTTTATCATCTTGGGCTGTGGAGCTTGCTCCTCGGGTCTATAGCCTTGGATGGTGACTTTTAGAGACTCTTGATCATCGGAGGACTTCTCGAGCACCACCTTCCTAGAGGCACCCTTCTCACTTGGAGAAACAGGCATCTCATCCCCGATGATCTCGTTATTCCTTTTGGTTGTATCGGCTTGATGAGGCCGAATCAACACCTTGCGGTTGACCTCTAGAGTGTTGACGGAGAAAGGGTGCTTGTTGATCTACATCTACTTAAGACTCAATTGTCCCTCATTAAAGGTCGATTGGACCTGTCGACGAAAAATATTGCAATTATTAGTAGCATAAGAATAAGAGTTATACTATTTATAATATGCCCTACGCTTAATCTCATCTGCCGAAGGTAAAGTATATGCGATTTTAATGTATCCACATTTGTGCAGCTCATCAAATATTTTATCGCATTTGGCTACATCAAAGGTGTATTTCACATCGTTTTTCTGATTCTTTTGAACCGGTTTGAGCGAATCACAAGCAAATAATTTGGCTTTAGAGGGCTAAACGAACTCGGCAGCCAAGATGTCATTAGAATCATCACTGGAGCTATCCGAATCATATTCCACGACGTGCACACTACGGTGGGTCTTGTCGTCATGTTTTATTTCTTCGCTTCGGCATTCTTGAGCCGAAGCCCTTTGTTGGAGGTGGGTGAGTGTAAGAAAATCGTATCCCTCTAACTTTTCTCTAAGATGCGACCGTAAACCACTAAAAGCTAGGTTGGCTAAGTCTTTTTCAAAAATTATTAAATTAAAGCATTAGTTCTTAATATCTATAAACCGCCGAAGATAGTCAACGACGGGTTCCTCTTTCCCTTGTCTAACCGATGTCAAGTGTGACAACTTCAATTTGTTGTCTCCGAAATAAAAGTGGTCTTGAAATTTGCGCTCTAAAGACTCCCTCGTGTATATAGACCCCCGAGACAATGATGAAAACCAAGAGAAAGCGGTTCCGGTTAGTGATAAAGAAAACAATCATACTTTCAAAGCCTCACTAGAACCTGCTTTTCCTAGTTGTGCTACATATTGGCTAACGTGTTCCTTGAATTTGGCAAAGTCGAAAACACGCCATCCAACGGAATATGGGACCGAATCAAAGTATGCGGGGTACGGTTTTTGATAAATCCGATCCCTTCCTTTAAGGTCTACTCCTAGCGTCTCACGAAATTGTTTGTCTAAATCCTCCTTAATGCGCGCCGTACACTCCTCTATTTGGCAATGGGTGGCCTAGTGGACTTGACCGGTGATGAAGGGTGTAGGCTTGTTTTCATGGCACTAAACAATTCATTAGGAACGGGACCATGAGGGATACCCGTACCGCTCGGTGGCATAAGTGGTGTGCTATATGCAACGGTACGGTAAAAAAAGAACAAACGTAGCTAATTCATTCAATCGGCTCGTAGCCGGATTGGAGATGCTAGTAGTTGGCTCTACGCTAGCGGGAGACTCTACCAAAGCACTAGTTTGCGCATGAGATGAAAAACTAGTTTGCCCACTAAACGAGTTCAACGCATGCCATACGAAAGTTATTCTACACTTGACGTAGTAGGCACCGATGCACTAGTAGTAGGACTCACATGCGCGACATGAGACGATGATGCAATACTAATATTTTTAGATTTAGACAAGTTTTCTTGGATCATGTATTGCATATCATTTGTTAAGACGTGGTCTTCCAAAGTAACGGGAGGGTGCGAAGATGTCCTTACATTGACAGCACCCATGGCCGCGTCGTCGTCGACGGTCGGAAGAATGGGCTCCTTCACTTGAGAGATCGCGCATTGGCAATCCTTCTTGAAACACGCCAAGTAAGATGGGGCCTAAAAGCACCTTCGACCAGCTCATAGCTAAGTACAAGAATCAAAAGACCGATTTGAATAATCAGTCTATGAAGCGATCAAGATCACCATCTAGGAGAGGCAGCCCACCTAGGATGAAGATGAGGCCAACTGTGAATGTGCACAGGCCTCCTCCTCCTTTTCTTCCACATGGTTTCGGAGTGCCGCCGTCGTGGTTCCATTCTATGCCTTGCCCACCATTCTCGGTGTGGCATCCATACATGGGACCGTGGATGCTCGTGCCACCGAGGCCTGTTCCACCGATGCCAAACCCGCTATTTCATCCGGAGTGAAACGGACCGAGAGGAGATGTCTTCACAAGGCTCTCTAACCCTATTCCGGATCGAACGGATTCTCGACCTAACAAGGTTCAAGGAGGGAGCTCCACCACCGCGCCTAAGCAAGAGTAGCGCCCAAAGCAAGGTAACAAAACTGCTCCCTCCACCGTTGTTCATCAAGAGAGTGAATCCGGAGGTGTCGTAAAAATCGGCACAACTGATGTCAAAATCGGAGGAATCTTCACATGGCCGATCACTTTAGATGATCTGGTCGAAAAGACCTCCCGTGACCATAAAGCTAGCAGCAGCAGGAGCTCCTTCAAGTACACGCAACCGAGGTGGTGTCCGCCTGGCTTGACCCACACTCAAAAGAGAAAGCTCCAAAGGCTGCGCCTCCGGAAGATGCGAGAAGAGGAGGTGGAGAAAAAGCGAACGATGTCTTCAATGAGATCAAGCCGATGATCCCTCAAGGTAAGCAGTGGAGGGTTAAGGAGCCCGAGCCCCCTACTCCATCGGTGACAGAGTAAGTGGAGGCTACTCCGAAGCCATTTGGTTTGGCCGACACCGTCTTGGGAGAGGACTCCACAGCGCACTCACCCACGGGAGATGTCGATATGTCCGAGTTCAACGACGATGACCTCTTGGACTACGAGCCTACACCGCCACGGGAAGGTTTGAACATTAACACCATTTGCTTATTCCTTTCTGATTATTCGTTTATAGAGAAAGAAGTCATGGCACAATTTGACTTTGGGCCAAAAAGTGCAATCTTCAAAAAGCCGAGGAATCGGAGAACCATTTGAAACCCCTCTATGTGAGAGGTCATATTAATGGCTCACCGATTTCTCGCATGCTTATAGATGGCGGTGCTATTGTTAATGTAATGCCGTGTTCTTTGTTTAAGAAGCTAGGTAAGGCCGATGACGAGCTCATCCGGATCAACATGATTTTAAACGATGTGGGAGGAGGAGACCCTATCGAGGCTAAGGGGGTTGCTTCTATGGAACTCACCGTTGGAAGCAAGATCATGGCTACCGCTTTCTTTGTCGCCGATGTGCGCGATAGTTATAGCTTGTTCTTAGGTCGTGATTGAATTCATATCAATAGATGCATTCCTTCTATCTTACATCAATTTTTGATACAATGGATTGGTGATGATATAGAGGTTGTTCATGCGGATGCATCGGCTTGTGTTGCTATGGCCGAATCATTTTTTTTGCCGCATGACACCGTCAAGTGCTTAACCGGCTTAGACTTGACGGATTATGATTTTCTTAGCGTGACTAGAGATAATTTTGTACCGGTCAATGTAAAGCCGATGGAGAATCGGCTCAACCATATAATGTGATTTAATGGATTCTAATCTTGATTGGTTGCAAAAGAGAGTGGAACACTATCGGTCCAATACGAATGATATGCGCGAAGCTATTGAGAAAATAGAAGATATGAATAAGTTAGGACAAGAATTCACATCGACCGATCCTGTTGAGGAGGTGAACCTTGGCAGCGATGATAATCTAAGACCAACTTATATAAATAAAAATTTGAAAGCCAATTATAAGATGAAGTTAATCGGTTTACTAAAATAATATGTGGACTATTTTGCATGGTCTTATAATAAAATGCACGTGTTGAGCCGCGAGTTAGTTGAGCATCGGCTTCCAATAAAATCTGGTTTTAGACCTTTTAAGCAACCGATGAGGAGGTTTAACTCGAATATGCATGATCGGATTAAAGAGAAAATTAACCGATTACTTGATGCGAAATTCATAAGACCTTACAGATATGCGGAATGGATATTTAATATCGTGCTGGTGGAAAAGAAGAACATCGGTAAGATTAGAGTTTGCATTGATTTCAAAAATTTAAATTGAGCCACTCCTAAAGATAAATATCCTATGTCCATCGCTGATATGTTGATTAATGATGCTTCCGGCCATAGAGTTATTAGCTTTTTTGATTGTAATGCGGGATACAACCAAATCTTCATGGCCTGACCGAAGAGGATTTGTCTAAAACTGCCTTTAGATGTCCCAGTTTTGGAGGATTGTTTTAGTGGCTTGTCATGACTTTTGGGTTAAAGAATACGGGTGCCACATATCAAAGAGCCATAAACTTTATCTTTTATGATTTGCTTGGTGTTATTATGAAGGTTTATATAGATGATGTGGTGATCTAATCGACCGCTTTAGATTCTCATTTAACCGATTTGCAACTTGCCTTGGACCGAATGCTTTCATTTCGGTTTGAAAATGAATCCGCTCAAATGTGCTTTTGGTGTATTGACCGAGAAGTTTTTAGGCTTCATAATTTATGAAAAAGCATAGAGGTAGATCCTAAGAAGATAGTAGCAATTAAGAACGTGCAAGCGCCTACATATAAGAGAGAGTTGCAAAGCTTTTAGAAAACATGAATTACTTAATGCGATTCATTTTCAACTTGTCGGTAAAGATTAATGCATTTACTCCTATTCTTTGGCTAAAGAATGAAGACGAATTAACTGGGAGGGAGGCAAAATAGCAAGAAGCTTTTGAGAAGACCAAATAGTACTTGTCTTCGCACCGGTGCTTAGGGCGCCTAAGGGAGGAGTCTCTTTCCGTCTCTACGTAGCGGCGGAAGATGATGTGGTTGGTGTTGTTTTGACACAAGAAGCCGAAGAAAAGGAGTACGTGATCACCTATGTGAGCCGACGGTTGGTGGATGCGAAAACAAGGTATACTCATCGAAAAACTATATTTTTCCTTTTATCATGCTTGCACCAAGTTGAGACATTATTTGTTATCTAGCACTTGTGTGGTTGCTTGTCAAACCGATATTATTAAACATATGTTGTATGTGCCGATTTCTAGTGGTAGGCCTAGTAAATGGGTTTATACATTGATTGATTATGATTTGGCTTATGACTCGTTGAAATCCATGAAAGGCCAAATTGTTGCTAATTTTATTATTAAACATCGGATTGATTTAGAACATGATTTAGATGTTGCTTATGTTACTTTTACCCATTGTAAGTTATATTTTGATAGATCGGTTTGTAAAGAGGTTCAAAGTTTTGGTGTGGTTTTAGTATCTGCTCATGATGCACACTTTTAATTCTCAAACCGATTAGAGTATGATTGCACCAATAACCAAGCCGAATATGAAGCATTGTTGTTCGGTTTAGAGATGTTGGAGTCCGTGGGGGTTAAGCATGTACAGGCTTTCGGTGATTCGTTGTTAGTAGTGCAACAAATTTTTGGAAATTTTCAATACTTAAACAGATCATTGAATGCCATCTTAGACAAGTGCCTAGACATCATTAGAAGAATAGATAAATTCAACATACATTATGTGCCTAGGCTAAAAAACAGCAAAGCCAATGAGTTGGCTCAACAAGCATCGGGTTACAATATTAGTAAAGGTAGATTTTCAGTCAATAAGAAACCGATGCTTGGGGTGTTAGAATTAAACTGTTCGAACACTAACACATTAAACCGTGATAGTACCGAATCACTTGATTGGAGGTCACCCATAATTTCATACATTCGTAGCCAACCCGAAGTGTATATAGGAAAGTTCGACATGTGGCTTTTAAGTATACTTTGATCGATGGTGACTTATATCACCAAACGGGGGATGATTTGCTTTTAAAAATGTTTAGGTGATGACGAGTCTAGAGTAGCTACGGGGGAAGTTCATAAGGGCATTTGTGGTACGCATCTATCGGCTCCAAAAATGAAATAGTTGTTAAGGAGGGCCGGATTCTATTGGCCAACCATGATTGCTGATTGCTGTGGCTAATACAAAAGATGCGAAGAGTGCTAAAAATTTGAAACCATTCAATTGACACCCGTAGCCATGATAAACCCTATTATAAAACTATGGCTATTTCGAGAATGGGGATTGGACTTTATAGGGCAAATACATCCTTCATCTTCGAAGGAACATCGTTTCGTGTTGGTCGCGACGAATTACTTCACCAAATAGACCGAAGCGGTGGCTCTCAAGAACATGACGCACAAAGAGGTAATTAAGTTCCTTACTGAGCATATTATTCATAGATTCGGCATACCTCAAACTTTGACTACCGACCAGGGTACTTTCTTTACTTTCGATCATGTTAAAGAGTTTGTCGAATCCAACAAAATTAGGATACTCAATTCATCTTCATATTATGCTCAGGCCAATGGTTAGACCGAGTCTATTAACAAAATGTTGATTAAACTCATTAAAAAAACAGATAGAGGACCATCCCAAGAGATAGTATGAAGTCTTATTAGAAGCATTGTGGGCTCATCGGATATCTAGCATGGGACAACTAAGATAACGCCATATGAACTTGTGTATGGACAAGAGGCCGTTTTACCCGTCGAGGTAAATTTAGCAGCTCTAAGATTAGCCAAACAAAATAATTTATCCACCGATGAGTATGAAACTCTAATACTAGACAATATCGATGAAGTCACCGATAAGCATTTAAATGCCTTGAAAAAAATTGAGAGAGACAAGGCTAGAGGTTCTAGAGCCTACAATAAGAAGGTGAAAGTCAAAACTTTTCAGGTGGGCGAATTGGTTTGAAAAACTATTCTGTCCGTGGGCTCAAGAAGCAACAAGTTCAGAAAATGGTCTCCTAGTTGGGAAGTGCCATACCGAATAGTAAAAGTCATCGCCGGAAACGCAGACATATTAGAAGATATTCGCGGAGAATCATTATCTAAGGCCTTTAACGGACGATACTTGAAAAAGTATGATCCAAGTATATGGCAAAAAGTGTAAGAGAAAAGTGGCCGATGTGAAGAACATCGTTGCCAAAGTTGAATACAATGGCCGATGAGTCAATAAAACCATCGCCCTTAGAGGTTTTTGGGTGCTTAAATGTTTTATGGTGTAGGAACTTCACCAAAAAAATAGGGGGCATATGTTGACACCCAAAAATCACAGAGCCATCGGAGTATCCGACACGTTGCCGGAGTTTCCGGTGAGCTCTCTCGGGTTCGGGCACTTAACCAACTGGAGTGTCTGGCACGTTGCCGGGGTGTTCGGTGAGCCCTCTTGGGTTCGGGCACTTGGCTCACCGAAGTGTCCGGCACGCTGCCGGAGTATTCGGTGAGCCCTCTTGGGTCTAGGCACTTGACCCACCAGAGTGTTCGACATGTTGCTGAAGGGTCCGGTGAGCCCTCTTGGGTTCAGGCATTTAGCCCACCAGAGTGTCCGGCACGTTGCCGGAATATCCGGTGAGCTCTCTCGAATTCTCGAAATTACACGACGGAACCTCCGACATCTTACCGGAGACTCCGGCTACCAGAGTGTCCGGCACTTTACCGAAGACTCTGATAATGCGGATCTAGGAAAGTTTTCAGCAGATTGATTCTAATTTCTTTCCTAACTCGTGAGATTAGTTGCGCTATGAGATAAGACCATCCCTCCTTTATAAAACAAAGGCCTATGGCCGATTGAGGATGATCCTAATCGAACCTATCATTTGGCTTTACGTTTTTATCTCTCTAAACGTTAATCCCCTCACTCGACCTCCGTTTTGCTGTTCTTCCTTGGTCCCGAGGACGTTTGAAGGCGATTCGTCTGCCTGACTGAGCCCGGATTAAGACGATTCTCCTCCGATGGAATTTCTCTCGAGGCGAGATTGTCTAGGTGTTACCTCAAACCCGACGTTGAATAAACGTCGACGTTTTTGCACACGGACATGCAAGCGGTGTGTTGGCCCAGACCCGATTTTAACATCAACTGAAAGCAAGAGTATAATTAGATGTTGCAAGATCATGTGTATAAAAAAAAAAGAGACTCTGGTTATATGCGTAGGGATACTTACGTCGAGTCAATCAAGTATGTCTCGGGAGAAAATATTAAGATACTACTTCTTGCCGTTGAGATTACGGTATAGTCTCCCGTGAACAGGGTCATCAATACATGAACCTTTTGTAACAAAAACTATCTGGCCCAAAGGAACAGGATTAATCTCCCAGGTACCAGGCCTGCCACGAAGAGATAGCAGCGATCAATAAAACACGTTAGTGCTGCTGTGTGTATAGTAACGAACTCCGCATGGCCGCGTCCTGATATCAGTCAACGAAATCATGTTCCTGGCAAGCAAGCAAGAGAGATGGCAACCAACAAGCCTCTGGCCAACTTGCAAAATATACCCTGCCACACTTACAAATATGCACGGGCCTTGGTTCAGATAGAAGCCATGCAAGCAACAGCAAAATCAAATTCTGTTCCTTGCCACCGAGGCAATCAACATTTGCATGCCGTGAGGAACCACATGACAAAATCAAATCTCATTCCTTACGTGCATAAAAAGAATCCCGTGCTCCACTGCTGCAACCTACAAATGCATGTAGAGCAGATTCCTGATATCATAATCATGCGGCAGCTTGCCAACCAACGCAAGCCTCCGGCTAACTTGCAGAAAATATATATCACGCCACACTTAACAAATATACATGATTCCGTTCAGGTAACCACCCTCTGTATGCACGTAAAATCAATTTATGTTCCCTGCCAGCCTTGCAGTCACGCATTCAAGAAAATACAAGCAATCCTGTTGCCTACTCCCTCTATTCTTAAATTGATGTCGTCATTAACTTCAAGCATCAGTTTTAACCATTTGTCTTATTCAAAAAATTTGTTCAAATATGTAAAATTTGAAGTTGCGATTCAAATAACTCTAATAACTCTAATTTGTTCAACATATTTATATTCTGTTTATACATGACACAAGGTTGGCGCTATTGTGACTATGCTTCGCAGTGTATTACATACGGACAAGTAACATTCTATACGAAGAAATGACCATTATGTGCAGCATATTCAAAGGTGTTTTATAGACTCGCTACATAATTAATCAGTTGACTCACAAAGCCCCGAAAATCGGTAAACTATTCAATCACTTAAGTTAGATATCTCCTTAAGCATCAACACATAAAACAGAAGAGGACAGTATCATGCGAACTATGTACTTTGTAAATCTCCGAGATTAATGAAATACATAGCTCCTTTTATTTTTGCAGTTTTCATTTTATTTTCACCAACAGCACAACCTTGCTTACACCTCAGTAATAGCATCGTGACCAGACATGTCGACGAGCTTCGCCGGGGCTTCATATGGCGGGGGCGGCACACTTCATTCAAGCACAGCGCAGACGATGGTGCTAGGCCTGCAAATGGGTTGGGTTTAAATAGGGTTTTTGAGTTGGGTTTAGATGTGGGTTAACTTTGGAAGGGTGGAAGCGGGTTGGCACATAAAACAGGTTGGAACGGGTTTGATCTGAGGTACGGCGGGTTGGAATGGGTTGGGACGGGTCCATTCCAATCGTCGACTATGGGCGCCTCACCCCGGGTCCCCGACCGGGACCCCATCGAACAGCGCGGCCAGGGTGCCGCCTCCTTCACAGCAGGCTCCCCTGCCCCAGCCGGCAGGGGCACCCTCTCCTTCGAGCGTCTCTCCAGCCCCAGCCCACCGGGTTCTCGGATCCTTCCCCGCAGTTCCAGGCGGTGTGGCTCCCCGCCGCCGCGCGCCAGGTCTCCGGCAAGCTGCTTCTTCTCAAATTCGTTCTGAGAAGAGATGCAGAGCCACAGAGGACGGGAGCACCGAGACGTCTCGAAGAGGCACCTTTGCGCTTCCTTGCTTCGAGAAGGCCGCCGGCGTGTTCTTCCGGCTAATCGATATTAGCCTGAGCGGTGTCCGCTGTCCGGTTCCACGGCCCAAGAGACCTCGGGGGCTGGGGGGGGGGGGGGGGGGGGGGGGGGGGGGGGGGGGGGGGGGGGGGGTGCTGTATTCTCGCCTCGGTGTCCATGCCTGTAGAACCTCACCATACGCGATGTCTGGTGGCTGGATCGTATCACCATCGATTTTGAGTCTCTCCAGCAGCTTAAGAATCTCCGTGATGTGCAGCAGATCACCGTTGTGGCGCTAGCGCTCAAAGATTTAAATATTTTGCAGCAGATATGAACTGCCATTTTCAGATAACGTTTGATGCAATGACAAAATTAAATCAGTTATATGTTTGTGTCGATTGATTTCACTTCAAAAGTTTGTTTTGTGCACTGGTTTAGTAAGATGTGCTTCAAAGTAGGAGGTGATCTTTGTTATTAATCTGCATTTGCGTTGATAAAGCAGTAGGCCATTAGTACTAGGTAGCAGTAAGTATGATTAGACTGGTAATTGTCCAAACTGGTGCATGTGTTGTAGAGTTCAGTGTATTTGGGTGGGATTGGGTTAAGGTAGCAAACGGGTTGGGGTGGGTTGGGTGGAATCTTTAATTTTTTTGGGTGGGGTTGGGTTTGGAAAATATATAGATATAATTATGGACTGGTTTGGGTATGGGACGGGTTTTCCCCCGTTACCAGGCCTAGATGGTGCTAGCCCTAGAGCGGCTTTGGCTGTGGTGCTTCTCTCGATTAATGAATTTATTGCTGGGAGCCTGGGACTGAGACTGACGTGCTTGATTAGCTCTAGTTTAGAACACAAAAATTTTATAAAAATCAATTCAATTTTATATAAAAAAATATAGAAAAAAATTCATCCGTTCTAAAACAGGGCCTCAATCGATCCATGGGGCCCGGAAAGAGCGGCAAATCGTGTTTTGGGAGTTTCAGTGGCTTCTCCAAAGGCCGAGAGCGAAAAAGCCAGTTTCCGAAGTGTCTAAATTTGGAACTGTTGGAGTTTTATTTTTTATTACTTTTTAATTTATTGTTTAAAGACTTCATTTATGGAAGTGTTCACCTCCGAACCTTAAACAAAATCGTGCAGACTATGTTTTAGAGATTGTATTTAAGAGATTAAGGCTGAGAGTTAAATGATCTCGATAAATGTTACGATTTGTGCTTGAGTTCAGTTATGCCGGTAACCATGCTCAATTCGTTTACATTGGTGGACGGTCCGGTTTTCTTGGAGAAGACATGTTCCACAAACTTTCGGCCCTCTGAGACATGTCGTGTCGACGCGGAGGATGGCACATCTTTGGATAAAGACAGACGGGGTGCAGCACGATCTCTGCAACAGATAAGCGCAATTTCTGATAAGATAGGCGCAATATCAGATCAACATCACCTTTTTCTAGTATATATACAACCCCTTCATTGCATCCGCGCCGCAACGACTAAAAACCTAAACCCCAGCACCCGTACGCCATGGCACCGCGGAACCCACGGACCTTCGGCCGCGCCGCCCTCCTCCTCATCTTCGCCTTCGCCGCGGCGATCTTCCTCGGCGCGATGGCGCCGGCGACGTCCGCGGCCGCGCTTTCGGAGTCGGAGACGTGCGTGCCGTCGCTGCAGCGGCTGCTATCGTGCCTGGACTTCATCGAGCACCGGACGGACGAGATCCCGCCGGCGTGCTGCGTCCAGGTGAACGCCACGGTGGCGGAGCAGCCGTGCTGCCTGATGCACGTCGTGCTCGGCCACGCCGGGAAGCTTCTCGGCCCCGCGTACGACAGCAGCCGCGCCATGGTCGACGTCACCGCCAAGTGCATCGGCGACGCGTCCGTCCTCTTGCAGATCGGGATCAACTGCTCAGGTTTTTTCATCGGTTAATTAAATTGTTAGATTTTTTATCGAAGAGTATATAGTTTTAATTTGATCTTTATACACAATAGATTATAGGTGTTTGTGGTTTCAGTGATCGTCTCACTGATCGTCATCGCTCTTGGGTTTTTTCTCTCGCAGGCAAACCGCTCCCGCCGTTGACACCTGAATTCACGTTCACTACTGGTGTGCCGCCGCCATCATCTTCGGGTGAGCAATTCGTCGCCTGAACTTCTAGTGATATGCGAATCCGATAACCTTTTTCTAGAAATTCTGATGCCAAGTCGATTCACTTGTGCAGGAGCAACAATGGTGCTGGGCTCGTCTTACTCCGCCGCCGCAATATTACTGGCCTGCTTTCTTGGATTCATCGTTAGGTTCTAAGATCAAAAAATCGAAGTACTTATATGTAGGAGTAGCGTAGTTCCAATCTGTTACGGGAGATCCTTGTATAAAACAGCGACGGAGATAAAAGATCTCCCTTTTGTTTAGTAGATGAGAATATGAATTCATGTCCTTAATGCATTTACTTATTTTGCTTTCGCTACATTAATATAGATGTATATCGATCACCCTGTCCTCTTTGAAGAGACAATCGGCAAGAAGTCGATCGCCATGCTGATCACGTCGTCGAGCCTGCGGTCTGCGGGGGAGACCGGGGATCCCATCAGCCCGGCGCTCGCGAACCCGGCGTCGCACGTTGTGGGCGCGCCGTACGCCTTCGCGAGAAAGTCCTGAGCCTCCGCCAGTGCCCTGACGCCCCCGCCGGCTGGCCCCGCGGCGACCCTCGCGGCGCGCCCGAGCCGGCGAACGGTCGCGGCGTACTCNNCCGAGCCGGCGCACGGTCGCGGCGTACTCCGCGGCGCACGCGGACAGGCATTCCCACCGCTCCAGCGCAGTCCGGTTGGTCCGGAGCGCCGCCTGGATCTTGTCGGCCGTGGCCATGGCCAAGGCCCTGGCGATCCGCACCGCGATGACCGCGAGGCCGCGCGCGTCCGCCGTGGCGCTGGCCCTGTCGCTCGCCATCGTATTCATGCAGAAGTCGTACTCGCTCTCGGACCCCGCCGCGTATTTCTTGCAGTCGATCTGCAGCGTCGATGGCGTGGAGGCCACGCATGAGTGTGGGAGGAGTAGGACGCAGACGACGAGCGCGCAGCTGGAGAGAGCTTGGAGGGCGGCCATGGCGAAATTATTCTTATCTCTGTGTTGTTCCTCGGTGCGTGCGTTCGAGTGCGCGTATGCTGGATCATATAAAAGATGGTAGACAGGCGATAACTGCTGCTTTAATGCGTGCAACGCGCGTACGATTTATTGGCTGAAATAGAAGAGTGCTTTATAGCTGAGCGTACGTTCGTGAACGTTTTCTTCTCTTCTTTAATTTCTTTGACATGAGAACGTTGTCATTTGATTCTGTAAAAAAAAAGGTGATTTTCCCCGTCACCCCAAACAGCCATACATGTCCACCAGTCCTGTTCTCTCTTCTCCCTTCAATCGCTAGCGGTGTCCTTACCAAGGTTTACATAACAATTCAAAACTGGCCGGTTTTGCGGTTTTTGTTGCAACCGATTCGGTCTGGGTACACTGATCAATTTTTGTTTAAAATTTTTAAAAATTTCAGAATACCGAAAACTGGTAAAATAGGTCGATAAACCGATAAAACCGAAGAGTAAATCGGTGAAACCGGTGGGTTTCAAACTTTGAAACTGAAAACCGATAAAACCAAAGAAACCGGTCAATAAATCGGTTAAACTGTTTGATAAACAGAAAAAATCGACAGTTTATTGTAGCACTCCATTAAAATTTTGATTTTTTAATTTGGAACGGTTTTTACCAGTTTTTACGTTTTTTGTCGAATCGGTCTCACCGGCTTTAGCGGTTTAAAACGAAATAAAAAATGCTGGTGCTTACATCGGCCCTGCCACCACAGCTGGACGATGAGCCTCAGACCCCAGGGGCAGCAGCGAAAGCGTGTGATCCCAGTCGTTGTTGCCCGCTGGGCAGCACCACCGGCCAGGCACCAATGGTGACGATCGGGGTCCCCTGAATTAGGGGTAAAAATTCAGGGGAGCTACAGTGGGATGAATTAGGGTATGTTTTTAACCGCTGGATCTGAAATGAATGATTAGGATTCATTGCTACAGGAAATGTGAACAGTATCTGATGAACAGTTAGTGATGCTTGTATTCCTAATATTCAACAAGGAAAGAAGCACACCGTTGCGAAGTCAAGGATAGGTTAGTTCCATGACACCTTGATCCATTTTCCGATCATCAGGAAGTGCAAGTTTGTTGGGTATCAGCCAAAGAGCCAGTCGAACTAGCCAGAAGAGACAATACTTTCTATGTCATAGCAGGAGAGGTATTTAGGGGTCCCAAACGGTGTGATGACCGCCACTATCAAGCAACAGCAACCTAATCTTGTTTATTCAGAGAAGCCATACAAATTGTTGAATAGAAAGAACAGGTGACGAGAAGCATGGTTCAGAAAATTTGCAAGATTCAACACTGAAGATGAAGCCATATGGAAGACTGAAGGATATCTACAGAAGAGTTTTCCGTGAGTCCTTCAGTCTCTCACATTCTATTTTCCCTCTCTTCTTAAATCTTGGGACGAGATTTCTTTGAGGGGGGAGGACTGTGACATCCCACAATTTCAAAGCAAAGAAGCAAGTTGTTTGATTTCAAAATTCTGGAACAGATCTCTAAAATAATTCAATCAAATTCCTGAGTTCAAATGAGGATTCAAATTTTAAATGCGAGTTCAAAAATTTTCACAAGAATGTTATGAAATAAAATTTCATTCTGAAAGGTATTGCAAAAACTTGAATTTTAGAAATTTTATAAGAAATTTATTTAAAGTTTAAAGGGCCCAAATGATTTTTTTAAATGATTTCCTGTCTTCAAAATTTTATAGAATAAAATGTATTTGGATTTTGAACTCGGGCCTAAAATAAAAGTTGTTCCTCCCAAAATTTTCTAGCACTCTACAGTGTTTCAAAATTTTAGGAGCTCGAAAAGTATGGATTTCAAAGCAAAACAGCAAGCAGCGCAGAAAATCGAGGAAAATCCGGAAATTAGAAAATTGTCGCGGGACCCGCCTGTCAACGCCTTCTTCCTCCTTCCCCTACCGCACGCCGCCAGCGCACAGGGCAGCTGCCACGCGCTGCATGCATGAGTGCCACGAAGCTCGTGACGTGTCCCTCCCCAGCTGCTGCGTGAACTCTACCCTCTCCTGGCGGAGCTCCTCCCTCTCTCATTCCCTCTCGCGAGTGCCACCACCACTCTCGACCATCGCCATGGAATGGCCCGGCCAAGCCATCTCCGGCCCCCACTCCTTGCGAGCAGCAGCGCCCGTTCTCCGACAAGCCTCGCAGCACCTCATCTCGCCTCCTCCCTCCCGGAGCCATGCCGATTTGGAGTTTTCCCCAAATTCCGAAGTTTTGGAACCCGCCGGCCGAGATCTTCAAATCCGGTGCTCATCCTGTGGATCTTCCTGGATTACTCGTCGATTTCGGTAGTTCCATACCAGGGCTGCCTCCCAATATTGTTAATCGACCGGTTTTGTAACCATGGCTCAGGATTTTGGAGTTTCTTCATCGCCGGCCGCCTGAACCCGTCAGCCCCACTGTCGAGCTCTGTCGTCCGGCCTTCCTTGTCGCCGTCTTCTTCCTTGCCGGCCTTCTCCGCCCTCCGGTGAAGCTCAAGGTGAAGGCATCATCAAGTTTCGTCTCTTGTACTAGCCGAAACACCTCGCCGAAGCTGCGCGCCGCGCCGTCCCTCGCCGCCGGCGTGCTCCGGTGAGGCCTCCACCGCGTTGACCTCCTCTGTGAACTCCCCATGTGGCGTAGAGCATTTTGATACTTTCCTTTTCTTGCTTGGCCATTGGAACGGCGCTCTGGCAGGACGCCACCGCTCGCCGGCGGTGAGCGCCATGGCTTGCGAGCTCACGCTCGAGCCGGGATCCCGTGTGGCTATGACGGGATCCCGTGCGGCCAACCCCGCAGCCTCCCGTGTTGCCTCTCATTTGGGCCGGGATCTCATGTGAAACCCCCCTGCGGCCCACTGTGTGTCCAAGGCCCAGAGCGGCTAGAAATTTTATTTTAAATGCGAAAGGATTTATTTAATTAGCAGAAAATGGTTTAAACTTGTAAAAATCATAGCAACTTCTTTGTAACTCAAACAATTGTGAAATAATTTTTTTAGGCTCTCTCAACTAGAACTATATTCTAAAGCTAACAAATTTTCATTTTATGCTTGAAAATAATTTATTTAATTCATATCACACAATAACTCATTAGTGCATTATCATTATTCCTTGACATGATCAAATTTTGGAAAATTCACTTTTCCCTCTATTTAATTAAACCCTTTTTGATTCTGCAAGTTTCATATTTATCTTCATCAAAAATAATTTTATAAACGTTATATTTTTTTAAACACTATTTAATTCATTATAAATTCATTTGATTTTAATAAATCCGAGAAAATATACTCTTCTGTTTATTTAGTTAAAATTTATGTTTTAGAAAAATCATCATATTTTATTAAATGTTTATTGTTTTTAAATAGTATTTAAATCATTATAAATCTATTTGATTTAAATAAATGTTTAAACTTTCTTAAAAATTTATTTATAACATCTCTGATTTTATGAGCCACTTGAACTTGGTTTTGTATTTTTGAAAATCATATTAAAGAAGTTTTGTAATCAAATTTACTAGTCCTTCTTTAAAAATAAAAATAAAAAGCTATCATTGCATGTGAGTTAAATTCAAATCTTTGAAGTTTAAAAAGCAGCATAATTCATTTCTTTACATATCATCTCATGTTAGGATTCGAGCTAACTGAGGAGGAGTTCGTCGACGTTCTGTCAGACGAAGAAACTAACTGTGAGCAAAGCCCAGGTAAGCCCCAGTGCATTAGCCCTATTTTTAATATTTTTAGTTTATCACTGTGTATGGTTCGTACTGTAATGTGCATTAGGTTTTAAGAGTAGATTGAAACCATAGACTGCATGATAGGTATTTTATTACCTATTATGTCAAGTGTTTTTAGTATAGTCAACCCAGCGTACAGCTATGCTTTAAGTTGTAGTTAACGGTAGAAGTGGAGTGAATGAGAACCTCACTCGCGAGATATAGGCTATCACATCTGGTTTGGAACTTTGGTATGAAATAATGAGGTTGGTTATGAAATCATATGAAATGATGAATTGGAGACCAGGCAGGGAAGTAGGTTATAATACGGCATGTTTTCATTGCGGACACATGGCCAATGTGTGATAGCCTTGTCTGTGTCGGTTAAGGACCGTACCGTTGTCGGCTCTATTGAGCAAGTTTGAACAATACTGATTACATACTGAGGAAACAGGACCGAGAAAACCGATGTAACTTGAATGCAGCAATGTGCGGACGTGACGCTACCCCCTAGTTTTTGGAGGCGCCAAGGGGAGAGATAGCAAAAGGGGTAGTACCAATCACGTCCGGACGTGCATTGTGTGTAGGCCCTTTTGCCCAGATTGGTAGCAGCAGATCGACAATGAGGTAGTCTTGTGAAAGGTTGCCAGGTGCGGCTTCTAGGAAGCGCGTACGTGTTGTGTAACCAGGTTTCTCCAGCTGAATGTAAATCGATTATAATCGCTGCACCTCATAGTAATGAATACCACTTGTCCCTTTGAGTCACATCGTAGTAAGGAGTGGATTACAAAAGAAATGAGGATGTTAATATGATTTGACTGGTACATTTGTCATAAATTATTTGGCAACCATGTTTGATGTAGATTATAGTGTAAATTAAATTTACATTTTTTGCGTAACTTAATTCACTGTTAAAATTTAAAAGTAAAGATTTACTGTTAGCGCTGCTTTTTGCCAACTAGCCATCCCTGAGAGTCAGCCTTTTGATATTCTTTGGAGTCGGCTGTAGTTGGCCATGTTGACGGGTAAGACTTGCTGAGCATTTGAATGCTCAGGGCTTGGCTCTTGTTGTTTTTGTTGCAGGCGTGTTTCTCTCTCCCTCTACAATTCCAATGGAAGACTTGCTCGCCGCGTTGTGATGTTGGTGTGTGATGCTAGAAGGTGCATTGTATGGGCTTGATGCATTCTTTGCTTAGACTTCAAGATTCTCTGTTAGTTATTTCAGGTTGTCGCTTCCGTGCCTTTAAAATCTTTGTTTTATAAATTTAATCAACAGTTTGTTTTATATTTTATCGTGCTTGAGTTGTACTATTGGTTCTCGCTTCACCGAGTGACACTCGATAAGATCCTGTGGTCGATAGATTGTCTCCTTCGAGGGGTAGTCTGTCACAGCTGGTATCGGAGCAATTTGAGAACAATATGACTTTAAAACTATATTCAAAAAGCTAACTTCGCTGAAAACCCTTAGTTAAAGCCCAATTAAAGACTATATTAGTGCTGGTCTTATCAGGTGGCTTTTTGAGTGTGCTAACTGTCGACCCTTAGTTCGTGTACAATTTGAGAGATCGTGTTTGCCACCGAGGTCACGTACGGTCAACTATATTGGCCAAGTTTTTATTTTGGTGAGGACCAATAGGACGACTGCATATTGAGTATTTGTATTTAAAAATCGTAAATAACCAAATCATCTAAAAAGAGATCTCCTGTCTTGTTTTAAAAAGTTTAGAAGTTTAAAAAGTTTTAACCCACCTAACTTTGGAGTAAAGCCACTTTGAATTTTAACTGCCAGTGCAGTTAGGCCAGATTCCCCAAAGCCACTTTGAATTTCAAATGCCAGTGAAGTTAGGCCAGATTGCATAAAATTTGTGGAGCACGTATGCTGTTGAAGATTAGGTGGCTGATTTTAGCATTGGAATTTTGATAGACTGGTTCTATGCGCGAAGAAGATGAAGAAGGCCTCAATGAATCAGTGGATAGGAATGCCTTTATCTCAAGCCCAATTTTGGCACAAGTTATCGTGGCTATTCTTAGTCGTAGAAAGAACAGTCACAAGAAGCCATTTTAAAACTCTACTAGGCAGCATGCTAGTTCTCACTCGGCCCTTCTAGCCCATGATTCCCCGTTATCAATTTTCAACTCTAGGAATTCAATTTTTAGTGTCCTTATTTTCAAAATTGTTGCCCAACCCTTGCATTCCGACCTCTGTCATTAGTATTTCTAATAGCCTAAGGTGCAACTTGTCAAGAAGGTTATCACGATTTCTAAACCTTTGTCCCTTATCCGCTTCCTACAAACTCTTCATGTTTTGGAAATCCCTAACTAATTTGGTAGCCAACTATTGTTCTGGTTCATTCTATTGGCACATCAAAAGTCGATCTCAAATGGGAAGCCCAGAACTCCGCTACGATGAATTTTGTGCCTCAACGCCAATTTAAAAATTCATAGCTCCATCATTTCTTGTCCGATCTTCGAGTTTAAGTACTCCCTAGAAAGGTTGTGATATTCTTTACCGGTTTAGTAGTCAAACTTCTATAAGATTTGTTCCCACAAACCCTGTTAAATATCCAAACTACGTTAAAACTTCAATCAGTTCAGAACTAATTTTGGCACGTCGGCTGTCACCTTTCAGAGAGCATACCTCCTGTTCTATTTATTGTGTTAGAAAACTATGAAAGTCCTTTATAACTTTGTTATTCAACTCCCTTCTTGATTCTGCCCTGAAAATTGTCAGAATCCAATTTTGTGACTGCCGCCAGTCCAGGACAGAATTAACGCTGCTTTGTTTATTCCCCTTGTGCTCTAGCAGTTCGCTCCAAATCTTTCATTCCTACTTTAATTAGCATTGTTGTCCATCGACCATTTGTTGCGGCTGTTCCGTAGCCCGTCATAATGCTCTCCACTTGTATGGCTTGTTCATTTATTATTAATGAGCTACCATCTTTTGCAACCCATGAAATCCTTCTTGCTGTTCTTTGGATTATGCCTCGGAATCAAAGATCCTTTCACAAACCCCTCTTGTCTCTAATAGATGAGATGAGTAAATACTCATTATTGCATAACCTAAACCATTGCGTCCTTGCCAATCTATACTCTGAGGCATCTCATGACCTATGTCCATGCATCACTATGTTCTTGCTCAATAAAATAAAATTAGATAGCATGAATCACTTGGGGGGGATTTGCATCCGCACCATCCATCATGCCATATGCATCATATCATGTGCACCATTTCACATTCATATGCATGTGCATCTTTATACCCGTCTAGAATGATGCATAAATGCATATTATTATGAGCAAGAATGTGGTGCGCAATCTTTTTAATCTAGAACCTAATTGCACCCTTAAAAGCATCCTAGAACACCAAATTTCTTCTCCCTACTTCTTTAAACATCCCCTTGAATCCAACTTCCTTGGACTTGAATTCAACTTACTTGAATTGCTCGTATTACGCCATAATCAAACGCGCATGAACTTACACCATCTAGGTAGTTCTTGTGAAACCCTTACCCTTCTTTATATAAATCTTGAGAATCTAAAACTCTTCTAGAAATCCTTCACGTTTCGCTTGGACCATGTAAATGAAATAAATGATTGTCTGATCTAAGCATATGCATCCTTGTTGTTAAATCATATCTGATCCCTATTCCAATATCTATCCTTCAAAAGGAGAATATTCTTCAAATTTGTTTTTACCAACCTAGATCAACTACTTGGAAAAAAACTTCCCCATAGTCTTTTGTCGGTAACTCTTTTCGTTCTCCACTTCGAGTTTTGGTGATTACAACAGTTGGGAGGATAGTTGCTATCTTCCACATCACCTTTTCATATGACCTTGTTTATGTGAGCAACCTCTCTTCTCTTTTTGACCCCTTTCGAAACTCGTATATTCGTTGGCCATACAAAGAGCATAACCCGATAAAATGTCTTTGTCTAAAGAATGTTGGTTTCGCCTCCTAGAATCCTTAATCCTTGGTCTAGGAGACAATCACCTATGATACCTCGATTAGTCCACCCCGAGTACTTACGGATCTTTTGTACTCTTCCTTGTAAACATGATCACTCCTAGTAATGTGGGAACACGACCGTAGTACTAACCGGATCTTTTCGTATCGATTCTAACATCTCAGAATCGACTGATGGTTGTTTTCTCCAGAAATTGTAGTTTTGCTTTTGAGTTGTGCCGGTTCGCCCAGTCTTTTCTCAAAATCAGAAATTATAATTCGGAGAGAACCTCCTCCTTGGACCTTGATGAGGGATCCAATTATAATACCCTTCTGAACGGATGTCGCATTATCTGGAGTACGCACCCGGAATGAAGAATATTTTACTTGGAGTTCATCATCTAGGTATCAAGTCTTGTCCCCTCTTTTAAACCCATATCCTTCCTTGAGTCGAGATGGATACGTGCACTTCTCATGTAGAATCCCCATTATTTCTGTGGAACACGACGTGGTTCACATGTAACAACTCGAATCTTGAGAATCATCGAGCCTCCATATAAATCTTCCACAGATCTTTGCTATCGAACTCATGTGCTACTCGATATTTACGGTATAAACCCTTGTCCATCTCCTTTGCCTTGTCTCTATCTCCATTTACTCCCAGAAATTTGCTTACTTATTTGAGCGATCCTAACCGTTGGTGATCCTGTGTATCTTCAACTCTTGCATAGGAAAGGAGCACAACACTTCGGTTTTGGAATTTAATTAGCATTGTAGATGTTTCCAGTCATAGCGAAGTTCATTGCATATCGACTGAGGACTGCCAGCAATCTATCCAGTGTATATGATCTTTACCCCGCAACACAGTTGAAGGAATACTTGAAAGTCCCTACAGATATCAAGGTGGACAATACTGACCAACGTCAACCAGATTCAACCTGTGTGGAGAAGCTGATACAGAAGGTTGATTGGAAAGACCGAGTGACAAGAAACAAGGCGTAGAGAATTTTTTTTTCCGGTCCAATAGAGACACTACACCAGAGACAAAACACTTGGGAGACCAAAGAATATCTACAGCTGAATTTTCTCGCATATCTTTGCTACTGAACTCATGTATTGACTGCTATTTCAGACGCTACAAACCCTTATCTATCTTATTTCCATCATCTCTATCTTACCCTATTACCAAAATCTTATTTCGTTATTTATTTGGTCTTGTCAGTTAGTGATCCTTGTATTCCTAAAATTCAACAAGGAAAGAAGCACACCGTTGCGAAGTCAAGGATAGGTTAGTTCCATGACACCTTGATCCATTTTCCGATCATCAGGAAGTGCAAGTTTGTTGGGTATCAGCCAAAGAGCCAGTCGAACTAGCCAGAAGAGACAATACTTTCCGTGTCATAGCAGCCAATATCAAGCAACAACAACCTAATCTTGTTTATTCAGAGAAGCCATACCAATTGTTGAATAGAAAGAACAATTGACGAGAAGCATGGTTCAGAAAATTTGCAAGATTCAACACTGAAGATGAAGCCATATGGAAGACTGAAGGATATCTACAGAAGAGTTTTCCCTGAGCCCTTCAGTCTCTCACATATTATTTTCCCCCTCTTCTTAAATCTCGGGACGAGATTTCTTTGAGGGGGGAGGGCTGTGACATCCCACATTTTTCAAAGCAAAGAAGCAAGTTGTTTGATTTCAAAATTCTGGAACCGAGCTCTAAAATAATTCAAACAAATTCCTGAGTTCAAATGAGGATTCAAATTTTAAATGCGAGTTAAAAATTTTCACAAGAATGTTATGAAATAAAATTTCATTCTGAAAGGTATTGCAAAAACTTGAATTTTATAAATTTTATAAGAAATTTATTTAAAGTTTAAAGGGCCCAAATGAATTATTTCTTTTAAATGATTTCCTGTCTTCAAAATTTTATAGAATAAAATGTATTTGGATTTTGAACTCGGGCATAAAATAAAAGTTGTTCCTCCCAAAATGTTCTAACACTCTGCAATGTTTCAAAATTTTAGGAGCTCGAAAAGTATGTATTTCGAAGCAAAACAGCAAGCAGCGCAGAAAATCGAGGAAAATCCGGAAATTAGAAAATTGTTGCGGGACCCGCCTGTCAACGCCTTCTTCCTCCTTCCCCTACCGCACGCCGCCAGCGCACAGGGCAGCTGCCGCGCGCGCTGCATGCATGAGTGCCACGAAGCTCGTGACGTGTCCCTCCCCAGCTGCCACGTGAACTGTACACTTTCCCGGCCGAGCTCCTCCCACTCTCATTCCCTCTCGCGAGTGCCACCACCTCTCTCGACCATCGCCATGGAACGGCCCGGCCAAGCCGTCTCCGGCTCCCACTCCTTGCGAGCAGCAGCGCCTGTCCTCCGATGAGCCTCGCAGCACCTCATCTCGCCTCCTCCCTCCCGGAGCCATGCCGATTTGGAGTTTTCCCCAAATTCCGAAGTTTTGGAACCCGCCGGCCAAGATCTTCAAATCCGGTGCTCATCCTGTGGATCTTCCTAGATTACTCGTCGATTTCGGTAGTTCCATACCAGGCGTGCCTCCCAAGATTGTTAATCGACTGGTTTTGTAACCATGGCGCAGGATTTTGGAGTTTCTTCATCGCCGGCCGCCTGAATCTGTCAGCCCCACCGTCGAGCTCCGTCGTCCGGCCTTCCTTGTTGACGTCTTCTTCCTTGCCGGCCTTCTCCGCCCGCCGGTGAAGGTCAAGGTGAAGGCATCATCAAGTTTCGTCACTTGTACCAGCCGGAACACCTCGCCGAAGCCGCGCGCCGCGCCGTCCCTCGTCGCCGGCGTGCTCTGGTGAGGCCTCCACCGCGTTGACCTCCTCCGTGAACTCCCCATGTGGCGTAGAGCATTTTGATACTTTCCTTTTCTTGCTTGGCCATCGGAACGGCGCTCCGGCAGGACGCCACCGCGCGCCGGCGGTGAGCGCCATGGCTTGCGAGCTCACGCTCGAGCCGGGATCCCGTGTGGCTATGACGGGATCCCGTGAGGCCAACCCCGCAGCCTCCCCTGTGGCCTCTCATATGGGCCGGGATCCCATGTGAAAAACCCCCTGCGGCCCACTGTGTGTCCAAGGCCCAAAGCGGCTAGAAATTTTATTTTAAATGCGAAAGGATTTATTTAATTAGCAGAAAATGGTTTAAACTTGTAAAAATCATAGCAACTTCTTTGTAACTCAAACAATTGTGAAATAAATTTTGTTAGGCTCCTCTCAACTAGAACTGTAAAATCCCACTTTGAATAAAGATGCAAAATTTCCAAGTTTGGAAATATGGAACCGAGCTCTAGAACAATTTAAAATGGCTCGAACCAAATTTCCAAATCTCATTTGAAATTCAAATTTCAAAAAAATGAGTTCAAAACTTTTAAAAGAAATATTGTGAAGAAAAATACTCTCTCGAATGGTCTTGCAAAGAATTGAATTTTAGAAAATTTTGTAAAATTTTATTCAAAAGTAAAATGGCCCAAATGAATTATTTCTTTCAAAATGATTACCTGTTTTCAAAATTTTATGGAATAAAATTTATTTGGAAGTTGAACTTGGACCCAAAATAAAAGTTGTTCATCTCGAAAAGTTCTGTCACCCTGCAAAATTTCAAGATTTTCAGAGCTCGGGAAGGTGTGTTTTAAAGCAAAAACAGTGCAGCACAGAAAATCATCAGAGAAAGTCAGGGCAAAAGAAAAATTTCCGCCGGTCCCGCCTGTCAGCGGCTCCACCGCTTTCTTCCTCCGGCGGACAGCGCTGGTGCCAGCTGCCGCGCGCGCGCTTTCTCCGCCCC
>BCLG01000066.1:221771-240026 GCA_001602295.1 Zoysia matrella
CCCATTTAGGCTGAAAATTGTATTTTAAATTGCGAAATGATTTATTTAATTACCAAAAAACATTTTAAGTTTGTAAAATTCATAGAAAATTCATTTTAGCTCAGAAAATTATGAAATAAATTTTGTTAGAATCCTCTCAACTAGAACTATATTCTAGAGCTGACTAATTTTATTTTATGTATTAAAATAATTTAATTAATTCAGATCATTGAATAAATAAGAAAATGCATTACTATTTTTTTCAGCATATAAAAATATTATAAAATTTACTTTCTGCTTCTTTATTTAATCTTTAGTAGTTTGACAAAATACTATAATTTATTTCGGAAAAATAATTTATTCCTTGTATTTAAATCATTATAAATCTATTTGTTTCCAATAAATACAGTGAAAATTTGGAAAATTCAAAAATAATTTCCTTTATATTATGAAATCTTTAAAATTAGTTTTATGTCTTCAAGAACCATATTAAAAGAGTTTATAATTATATTTAGTTATTTGCTTTCCAAATTCATGTATTGTCACTAAAAGGGTTTTATTTATAAAAACATGCAAGTGCATCATTCTCATTGTATACACATCGTTTCATATGGGATCTAGGGAAAACAAGGAGGAGATCGGAGAGTTTCATCAGGAGGTTCACGAAGCCCCGATCGACGCTAACTGTGTAGCTGAGGAGTCCAACAATGATCAAAGCCCATGCAAGCCCCGCTGCATTATCCTGTTTTTTCAAATTATATACTTTTATCACCTTAGATGGTTAATTTATAATGTGCACTAAGTGATAGGAGTTGATTGAAACCGTAGTTGCATTATAGAACCTTACCTTGGGTTAGCATTTTGGTACAGGTAACTCGATGTAGAGCTAAGCAGATAGTTCTTTTAACGGTAGAAGTCGAGTGCATAAGTCTTCACTCACGAACTATAGGATTGGTACGGGATGGATTATCTTATCATATAGAATAAATTGGAGACCGGACAGAGAAGTAGGTGATAACATGACATGTGTCCATTGTGGATTCATGGCCAATGTGTTGTACCTCTGTCTGTGTGGATTAAGAACCGTTCGTTGTCGGCCCTATTGAGCAAGTTTGAATAGTACTGATTACATACTGGATTTATGGGCCCCAAGAAACTGATGTAACCCAATGTGCGAAGTGACTGGATGTAACCGAACCTGTCTTCTGGTGATGATAAAAAGGAGAGCTTTGGGGCTAACCATGGATAGATCCAATGTGGTTATCGCATGAAGGACCACTGCTCGGGAGAGGTGAGCATCGGACCGGCACTATGTATCATTGACGCGAAAGGTTGCCATGTATGGCTTCCGAGAAGCGCTTACATGTCGTGTAATCAGGTTTCTCCAGCGGGATGTAAATCGATTCGAATCGCTACCCCTCACAGTAACGAGTACTACTTGTCTCTTTGAGCCACATCATAGTAAGGAGTTAATTAATATGGAATATGATTATGTTTGATCTCTCAAAAATTCCTTGGCATTTTGTATGATATAGTTTTAGAGCAAATTAAATTTATCTTTTCATAACTTAATATAACGCTAAAACATGAAAGTAAGGATTCACTCATAGTACATTCTTTGCAAATAGCCAACCCTGATGAGTCAGCCTTCTCATTTTTTTAGAAGTCCACTGTAGATAGCCATTTTGTCGGATAAGTCTTGCTGAGCGTTAGTTGCTCAGGGCTTTGTGGTTGATGTTTTCTTTTGCATGTGCTTTCTCTTTCTCTTCTCAGTTCCAGTCAGAAGGAGCAACCCCTTTCGGTGGCTTCGTTTACTGGGAGCCTTGCTCGCCGCATTAAGTGTGTTGTCGCTAGTAGGTACATCATATGGGCTCGATGTATCCTTTTGCTTAGTATCCAGTATGCCTTTATGTAATAGGTTTGTAACTTTCGCACTTTGAAAACTTGTGATTTGTAAACTTAAATAACCAGTTTGTATTATATTTCATCGTGCTTGAGCTCTACTGTGGTCCTCGCTTCGTCGAGTGACATCCGATATGATCCTGAGGTCGATGATTCGTATCTCTCGAGGTACGGGCTGTCACAAGAATTATATTCTAAAGCTAACAAAATTTCATTTTATGCATGAAAATAATTTATTTAATTCAGATCACATAATAATTCATTAATGCGTTATCATTATTCCTTGACATGATCAAATCTTGGAAAATTCACTTTTCCCTCTATTTAATTAAACCTTTTTGATTCTGCAAGTTTATATTTATCTTCATCAAAAATAATTTTATAAACATTATATGTTGTTTAAACACTATTTAATTCATTATAAATTCATTTGATTTTAATAAATCCGAGAAAATATACTCTTCTGTTTATTTAGTTAAAATTTATGTTTTAGAAAAATCATCATATTTAATTTCTTTATAAATAATTTTATTAAATGTTTATTGTTTTTAATGGTATTTTAATCATTATAAATCTATTTGATTTAAATAAATCTTGAAACTTTCTCAAAAATATATTTATAACATCTCTGATTTCATGAGCCACTTAAACTTGGTTTTGTATTTTTGAAAATCATATTAAAGAAGTTTTGTAATCAAATTTACTAGTCCTTCATTAAAAAATAAAAATAAAAAGCTAGCATTGCATGTGAGTTAACTTCAAATCTTTGATGTTTAAAAAGCAGCATAATTCATTTCTTTACATATTATCTCATGTTAGGATCCGAGCTAACTGAGGAGGAGTTCATTGACGTTCCGTCGTACAAAGAAACTAATTGTGAGCAAAGCCCAGGCAAGCCCCGGTGCATTAGCCCTGTTTTTAATATTTTCAGTTTATCACTGTGTATGGTTAGTACTGTAACGTGCATTATATTTTAGGAATTGATTGAAACCATAGACTGCATGATAGGTATTTTATTACCTATATGTCAAGTGTCTTTAGTATAGTCAACCCAGCGTACAGCTATGCTTTAAGTTGTAGTTAACAGTAGAAGTCGAGTGAATAAGGACTTCACTCGCGAGATATAGGCTATCACATCTGGTTTGGAACTTTAGTATGAAATAATGAGGTTGGTTATGAAATCATATGAAATGATGAATTGAAGACCGGGCAGGGAAGTAGGTTGTAACACGGCATGTTTCCATTGCGGACGTATGGCCAATGTGTGATAGCTCTGTCTGTGTGGGTTAAGGACTGTACCGTTGTCAGCTCTATTGAGCAAGTTTGAACAGTACTGATTACATACTGGGGAAACGGGACCCAAGAAACCAATGTAACTTGAATGCAGCATTGTGCGGACGTGACACTACCCTCTGGTTTTTTGAGGCGCTAAGGGAAGAGATAGCAAAAGGGGTAGTACCTCACGAATCACGTCCGGAAGTGGATTGTGTGTAGGCCCTTTAGCCCAGGTTGGTAGCAGCGGGCCGACAATGAGGTAGTCTTGTGAAAGGTTGCCAGGTGCGGCTTCTGAGAAGCGTGTACGTGTCGTGTAATTAGGTTTCTCCAACTGGATGTAAATCGATTATAATCGCTACCCTCACAGTAACGAGTACCACTTGTCTCTTTGAGTCACATCGTAGTAAGAAGTGGATTAACAAAGAAATGAGGATGTTAATATGATTTGCCTCGTACATTTGTCATAAATTGTTTGGCAACCATATTTGATGTAGATTATAGTGTAAATTAAATTTACATTTTTTGCGTAACTTAATTCACTGTTAAAATTTGAAAGTAAAGATTTACTGTTAGCGCTGTTTTTTGGCAACTAGCCATCCCTGAGAGTTAGCCTTCTCATATTCCTTAGAGTCGGCTGTAGTTGGCCATGTTGACGAGTAAGACTTGCTGAGCATTTGAATGCTCCGGGCTTGGCTCTTGTTGTTTTTGTTGCAGGCCTATTTCTCTCTCCCTCTACAATTCCAATGGAATACTTGCTCGCCGCTTTGTGATGTTGGTGTGTGCTGCTAGAAGGTGCTTCTTATGGGCTCGATGCATTCTTTGCTTAGACTTCAAGATTCCCTGTTAGTTATTTCAGGTTGTCGCTTCTGCGCCTTTAAAATCTTTGTTTTATAAATTTAATCAACAGTTTGTTTTATATTTTATCGTGCTTGAGTTGTACTGCTGGTCCTCGCTCGCTGAGTGACACTCGATAAGATCCTATGGTCGATGGATCGTCTCCTTCGAGGGGTGGTCTGTCACCCGCACACGGACGTGCGAGCAGTGTGTTGGCCCGGTGCCGATTTCGACATCAACACACTTTTTGGCGACTACGCTGTGGAACGAGTGATTATGGTTGTACAAATCGAATCGTTATTTTCCACCATGAACTCTGAGATCTCCACGACGAACCGTCATGGCATCCTTGGAGGAGTTGCCTGGGGAGGCGCGCAAGGCGTTTCTAAAACGCCGGAAGGCCTTCGAAGTGGCGCGCAAGGCGCCGGAAGTGCGGGAGCTGCATGAGTACTTGACGTGCTTCAAGAAGGACCGTAAAGGTGCGATCTCTCAAGTGAAGGAGCCCGTTCTTCCGACCGTCGTCGACGACATGGTCTTGGGTGCTGCCAATGTGAGCACATCTTCGCACCCTCCCGTTACTTTTGAAGACCTTTCATATTACTTTGGCGATTTTAAAAAGGTCTTGACTAATGATATGCAATACATGATTGAAGAAAACATATCGAAATCTAAAAATGTTAGTATTGCATCATCGTGTCATGTTGCGCATGTAAGTCCTACTACTAGTGCATCGGCGCCTACTACATCTAGTGTAGAACAACCCCCGTATGGCATGTCGTTGAACTCGTTTAGTGGACAAACTAGTTTTTCGTCTCATGTGCCAACTAGTGCTTTGGTAGTATCTCTCGCTAGCGTAGAGCCAATCACTAGCATCCGCAGTCCGGCCACAAGCCAATTATGTGAATTGGCTAATTTTATTCCTTCTTACCGTACAGTCGCATATAGCACACCGCCTATCTCACCAAGCGGTACGGTATCCCTCATGGCCCCGTTCCTAATAAACTGTTTAGCACCATGAAAACAAACATACACCCTCCACCACCGAGCGTATCTACTTGGCCACCCATTGTCAACATAGAGAAGTGTATGGCATGCATTAAGAAGAACTTGAACAAACAATTTTGTGAGACGCTAGGAGTATACCAGAAGCGAAGAGACCAAATTTATCAAAAACCATACCTCGCATATTTTTATTCGGTCCCTTATCCTAGCGGGTGGCGTGTGCCCGACTTCGTCAAATTCAATGGCGAAGATAGTGAGACCACTTGGGAACACGTTAGCCAATACGTAGCGCAGCTAGGAGAAGTGGGCTTTAGTGAAGCTTTGAAGGTGCAATTGTTTTCTTTATCACTAATCGGTACCGCTTTATCTTGGTTTTCATCATTGTCCCCGGGCTCCATATACACGTGCGAGTCTTTATAGCGCAAGTTTCATGACCACTTTTATTCCAGAGACAACGAATTAAAGTTGTCACATTTGACATCGGTTCGGCAAGGGAGAGACGAACCCGTCATAAATTATCTTCGACGGTTTAGAGATATTAAGAACCGATGCTTTAATTTGAAAATTTTTAAAAAAGATTTAGCCGACCTAGCTTTAAGCGGTTTACGGTCGCACCTTAGGGAGAAGTTGGAGAGATATGATTTTCTCATTCTCACTCACCTCCAACAAAGGGCTTTGGCTAAGAAAGCCGAAGCAAAGAAATAAAACATGATTACAAGACCTACCACAGCGTGCACGTTGTGAAATATAATTCGAATAGCTCCGTTGATGATTTCAATGACATTTTGGCTCCGAGTTCGTTTGGCCATCTAAGGCCAAATCGTTTGCTTGTGATTTGCTCAAACCGGTTCATAAGAATCAGAAAGACGATGTGAAATACACCTTTGATGTAGCTAAATACGAAAAAATATTTGATAAGTTACAAAAGGTGGATACATTAAGATTGCATACACTTTACTTTTGGCGGATGAGATTAAACGTAGGGCATATTGTAAATGGCATAACTCTTATTCTCATGTCTCATGCTACTAACGATTGCAATGTTTTTCGTCGACAGGTCTAATCGGCCATTAATAAGGGACGATTGAGTCTTAAAGAGATGCAGATCGACAAACACCCCTTCCCCGTCAACACTCTAGAACACAACCCTAAGGTGTTGATTCAGTCTCATCAAACCGATATAACCAAGAGGAAGAACGTGATCATCGGGGAGGATATGCCTATTTCTCCGAGTGAGAAAGGGGGCCTCTATGAAGGTGGTGCTCGAGAAGTTCCTCGATGGTCAAGAGTCTCTCAAAGTCACCATCCAAAGCTCGAGACTGAGGGGGCAAGCTCCACAGCCCAAGAAGATAAAGATGAAGAATCTGGAGGTGGACAAGTGGAAGATAAACCGAGGCAAGGCCATGGACCGGAAAATGGGGCCCAAAAACGCCTTGGACCGTCTTATGGCTAAGTACAAAAACCAAAAGACCGATTTGAACAATCGGTCTATGAAGCGGCCAAAGTCACCGTCGAGTGGAGGCAGCCCACCTAGGAAGGAGATGAGGCAAACCGCGGATGTTCGTGGGCCTCCTCTTCCTCCACATGGATTCGGAGTGCCACCTCCATGGTCACATCCTATGTCTTGCCCGCCATGCTTGGTGTGGCATCCATACATGGAGCCATGGATGTCGGTGCCACCGATGCCCATGCCACCGATGCCCGTTCCACCGGTGCTGTACCCTCCATTTCATCCAGGGTGGAATGGACCGAGAGGAGATATCTTCACGAGGCTCTCTGGCCCTATTCTAGATCCGACGGAGTCTCGACCGATCAAGGTTCAAGAAGGGGGCTCCACCACCGCGCCTAAGCAGGAGTGACGCTTGAAGTAGGGTAATGAACCAGCGCCTTCTACTTTTGTTCATCAGGAGAGCGCATCTAGAGGTGTCGCAAAAATCGACACAACCGATGTCAAAATCAAGAGAGTTTTCACGAGACCAATCACTTTGGATGGTCCGGTCGAAAAGGCCTCCTATTATCATGAAGCTAGCAGTAGCATGAGCTTCTCCAAGTACACACAACCAAGGTGGTGCCGTCTGGCTTGACCCACACTCAAAAGAGGAAGCTCCAAAAGCTGCGCCTCCAGAAGATTCGAGAGGAGGCCCGAGGCTCCTACTCCACCGGTAACGGAGGAAGCGGTGTCTACTCTGAAGGCACTCGGACTGGCCGACGCCGTACATGGAGAGGACTACAGCGCCTTCGCCCAAGGAGGACGTTGATATGTCCGAGTTCGTTGACGACGACCTCTTGGACTACGAGCCTACAACGTCTCGGGAAGGTATGGATGTTAACACCATTTGCTTATTCCTTTTCGATTATTCATTTGTAGAGGAAGAGGTTATGGCATAATTTGACTTTGGACCAAAGAGTGCTACCTTTGTGTAACAACCAGGTTTTTCTTACCTTTTGATAAGTCCTGATCTTCCGTGACCTTGCCAATCCTAGGAGGTTAGCAAGCACGATATCACAAGCGATCAGTCAAAAAACCATAACAGAAGTATTAAACAACAAACGAGAATAGAAAATAGCAAGTCAAAGCAAATTTATTAGAATAAAATCCTCCAATGGAGGCCATCGGCACGCAGGCCGGAAACATCTCAGAGCAGATAGATCACTATCGAGAATCCAACAAGAGCAGCAACAGAAGCATCATTATGGCAGCAGAAGCGGACCTCCTCCACATAGGCTAGCTTGAGCGCAGGAGCAGACTTCACGGTTCGTCGGAGACGTAGTCGAAGTCGAAGCTGAGAGTATCCTCTGAAAACAACAAATTAGAAAGCGGTGAGTACGAATACTCAGCAAACCGTGTACTACCTATCAACAATGTATGCAGCAAATGGTTTCAAGGGTAAAGGCATGGCTCATGTGCTAAATGCAAGTTTAAATCATTTTATTTTATTTTAAAGATGCAAGAAAACTTTATTTTAAAATTGACAAATTTTAGTATCTTGCCCCACAGGGATCTCCGTTATCTCGGACGGGGGATCATTTTAAATGTCGGTGTAATCTCCACACCCGGCCACAGCTCAAAGGCCGGAGTCCAAAACATTTTGAATAGAAGAGGAGAAAAAAACAAAACTACTCAACGAGGAGCACAACTCAGGGGGTGTCCTTCCAAAAAGGACGTGGCAATGCGCATTGACTATAACTCTGCAGAGGTTATGCACCTGGACCCACGAGAAGCGTCATCGGGAACTACCGTCGTAGTCCCGACGAACACACAAGACCCGTCCACAAGCTTTAACTGGCGTCATCCATCCTCCAGGATAGGGATCCCAAATGCCTACGCAATCGGGTCCTAGAGCTGTAAAGAGCCTACCACCGATCAGGTGGGGTATCTCGATCTCATGTGGCGAGTCATAGCTCTACACCACACTAACAGAACACCGCCAACCCACGGGTAAACAACCAGTCTCGACAAGTTTCAAGATCAAACCACTGCCCATACAGGGTAACATAGTGTGCATGGTTGTCAACTGAGCATATAAGGCTCGAAGGACTTGGTTTTAATTGCCAGGGCAGGCACTATCTCTAACCTCAACGCCAACAACAAGTCTCACGAAAAGATCTCAGCCCGGATCTTCCCGTTGTACCCGCAACAGGTACGCCCACAGGGACTTTTCAAAAGTCCTCCAGCTCCTCATACTCCATCCTACCCCCGCTAAATAGTTATGTATAGTTATTTGCAAAACTCACACATTTGAAGCACGGTTCAAAAGCATTTAACACAAATTCCATTTTTATAGTGATAGGTGTGAGGTAAAAATAAATGCAACTAAGCATGACTAAGCATAAAAATAAAATAATTATTCTAAAGCAATCCTAGGGCTCAGATTTATGGAACAATAAATAGACACGGCTTAGGAATGTTGCTAGCATATTTTAAAATAGTTGGCATACAATTTAGGGTTGCAAACAAAACATGCAGTTTAAAATACTGGGTACAAAAGTGATCAAGGAATGTGGCTTGCCTAGCAAGTCGGGATCGAAGTCGGGATCTGGGTCGTCGAACTGAGCGAGCTCGCGGAACTTCTCCTCTGGAACACCAGCTAAACACAGTACGAACAGGGGTCAGACACTAGTTACGCACAATTAAAACCAGTAATTAAATCTAAATTGAAACTACTAGGCTAAACGTGCACAAAACATTTCCCGGAAAATTCTACATGACATTCGCGACGAGACAAATTAACGGAATAATTTTGGGAATCATCTGAGATCAAACGGAGTTTCCAAAAAATCCTAGAAGATCTAGACCACAAGGAACTAGATTAATCACAGAACAATTAATCGCAAATTGATTAGCAATTAATCCAAAAATTAATCGGAGAGGAAAAAGAAATTTAAGAAATGGAAAATATTCTCACCGAGATCTGGAAATATCGGAGCCAAAATTCGGAGATCGTACTGGAATAGTGACGGCTCGGGAACGTGGAGGCTGGAGCGGCGATGAGAATCGAGGTGAAGACGACGTCAGGCGGTATCGGGCGACGCTGGCGTGGAACCGAGTCGGGGCGGCTTCCATCGGTGGACACAGATGAAAACGGTCGACGCGCGGCTTAGTCCGGTAGATCAGCGCGGGACGGAGGCAGGCTTCGGACCGGAGGATCGAAGTTGGCGCGGGAATCGGCGGGTGAAGACGGCGCGACGAGAACTGGCGCTGGCGACACGGCTGACTACTCGGCAACAGAAAGCGGGAACCGAACGGAGACAGCCGGTGCCTGGGTCCCACGAGCGGACGCGCGCGGGGACTACGACAGGCGACGGGGCTTCGGCTCGGGAGCGGCGACGAGAACCGAGGCAGCGACGATGGGCGATGAAAACTGGAGCAAGCGGCGCGAGGAGAGGAGCGGCGCACGCAGGAGATTTTTCTGGAAAATAGGAAGGGAATGAGGAGGTGAGAGAGAGTTTCTGGAAAATAGGGAGGGGAATGGGGAGGTGAGAACGAGGATAAGAATGAGAGGGGTATTTATAGAAGGGATTAGATAGAGAGTAGGTGGGAGAGGATAATATTGAGAGAAATAATTAGGGAAATTATTTAGGGGTCTGAAAAATTAATTAGGAAGTTCCAAAAAATAATTTTAGCCCCAACAAAAATTACGCGGACTAAATTATTTCGGCACCGGAAAAATTTAGATAAAACGATTTCGAATTAGACGGAACGAAATTCGGAACAAATGATTTTTGATCGGAACGGAATTTGAGATAACTCGCCACTTTATTAATTTGAAATTTCCGGGATGTTACACTTTGAAAAGCCCAAAGAATCAGAGAATCATTTGAAACCCCTCCACGTGAGAGGTCATATTAATGGTTCACCGATTTCTCATATGCTTGTAGATGGCGGTGCCATTGTCAATCTAATGTCATATTCTTTGTTTAACAAGCTAAGTAAGACCGATGACGAGTTCATCTGGACCAACATGACTTTGAACGGTGTGGGAGAAGGAGACCCTATCGAGGCTAAGGGGGTCGCTTCTATAGAACTCACCATTGAGAGCAGGACTATGGCTACCGTTTTCTTTGTTGCCGATGTGCGCGGTAGCTATAGCTTTATTTTAGGGCGTTATCGCATTCATGCCAATAGGTGTGTCCCCTCTACATTGCATCAATTTTGTATACAATGGGTTGGTGGTGATGTAGAGATTTTTCATGCGGATGCATCGGCTTGCGTTGCTATGGCCGAATCATCTTCTTTGCCGCATGACACCGTCAAGTGCTTGACCGGTTTAGACTTGATGGATTATAATTTTTTTATTATAACTAGAGATGGTTTTGTACCCATCAATGTAAAGCCGATGAAAAATCAGCTCAACCATATAATGTGATTTAATGGAGTCAAATATTGATTGGTTGCAAAAGAGAGTATAACACCATCGGTCAAACACGGACGATATGTGCGAAGCTATAGAAGAGATAGAGGACATGGATAAGTTAGGACAAGGATTTATATCGGTCAATTCTCTTGAGGAGGTGAACCTTGGCAGCGATGATAATCCTAGACCAACTTTTTATAAACCAAAATCTGAAAGCCGATTACAAGGTAAAGTTGATCGGTTTATTAAAAGAATACGTAGACTATTTTGCATGGTCTTATAATAAAATGCTTAGGTTGAGCCGTGAGTTACTTGAGCATCGGCTGCCAATAAAATCTAGTTTTAGAACTATCAAGCAACCGATGAGGAGATTCAACCCCAATAGGCATGATCGGATTAAAGAGGAGATTAACCGATTACTTGATACGAAATTCATAAGACCTTGCAGTATGCGGAGTGGATATCCAATTTCGTGTCGGTAGAAAAGAAGAACACCGGTAAGATTAGAGTTTGCATTGATTTCAGAAATTTGAATAGAACCACTCCTAAAGATGAGTACCCTATACCCATAGCTGATATGTTGATTGATGATGCTTTCAATCATAGAGTCATTAGTTTTCTCGATGGTAATGCGAGATATAATCAAATCTTCATGGCCGAAGAGGATATGTCTAAAACTGCTTTTAGGTGTTCTAGTTTTGTAGGATTATTTGAGTAGGATGTCATGACCTTTGAGTTAAAGAATGCGGGTGCCACGTATCAAAAAGCCATAAACTTTACCTTTCATGATTTGCTTGTTGTCATAATGTAGGTTTACATAGATGATGTGGTGATCAAATCGGCCGCTTTAGATTTCTATTTGGCTGATTTGCAACTTGCTTTAGACCAGATGCGCTGTTTTTGTTTAAAAATAAACCCGCTCAAGTGTGCTTTTGGTGTATCGGCCGAGAAGTTTTTAAACTTCATCATTCATGAAAAGGGCATAGAGATAGATTCTAAGAAGATAGAGCCAATTAGAAATGTGCATGTGCCCACATGTAAGAGAGAGTTGCAAAGATTCTTAGAAAAAGTGAATTACTTGAGGCGGTTCATATCTAACTTGTCCGGAAAGATTAATGCATTTACTCCTATTCTTCGGCTAAAGAATGAAGCCGAATTCACTTGGGAGGCAAAACAACAAGAAGCATTTGAGAGGATTAAAGAATACTTGTCTTCATCGTCGGTTCTTAGGGCGTCTAAGGGGGGAGTTCCTTTTTGTCTCTACATAGCAGCGGGAGATGATGTGGTTGGTGCTGTTTTAATGCTATAAGCCGAAGGGAAGGAGTACGTAATCATCTATGTGAGCTGACGGTTGGTGGATGCGGAAACAAGGTACACTCTCATCAAAAAACTATGCTTTCCCTTGTATCATGCTTGCACCAAGTTGAGACATTATTTGCTATCTAGCACTTATATGGTTGCTTGTCAAACCTATGTTATTAAGCATATATTGCATAGGCTGATTTCTAATGGTAGGCTTGGTAAATGGGCTTATGCATTGACTGAATATGATTTGGCTTATGAATCGTTGAAATCCATGAAATGCCAAATTGGTGCTAATTTTATTGTTGAACATCGGATTGATTTAGAGCATGATTTAGATGTTAATTATGTGACATTTGCCCCTTGGAGATTGTATTTTGATGGATTGGTTTGCAAAGAGGGTCAAGGTGTTGGTTTCTCCTCATGATACACATTTTGAATTCTCGAACCGATTAGAATATGATTGCACAAATAACCAAGCCGAATATAAAGCATTGTTGTTCGGCTTGGAGATGTTAGAGTCCATCGGGTCAAACATGTAGAGGCATTCAGCGATTCGCAACAAGTTGCTAGAAATTTTCAATGCTTAAACGAATTGTTGAATGCTATGTTAGACAAATGCCTAGATATCATTAGAAGGATGGATGAGTTCAATATACATCATGTGCCTAGGCTAGACAACAGTCAAGAAAATGAGTTGGCACAACAAGCATCGGGTTACAATATTAGTAAAGATAAATTTTTAGTCATTAAGAAACCGATAATTGAGGTGCTAGAACTAGAACATTCAGATACTAACACGTCAAACCGTGATAGTACCGAATCACTTGATTGAAGGTCACCCATAGTTTCATACATTCGTAGTCCAACCCAAATGGTGGATAGGAAGGTTCGGCATGTAGCTTTCAAATATACTTTGATTGATGATGACTTATATCACCGAACGCGAGACGATTTACTCTTAAAATGTTTGGGTGATGATGTGGCCAAAGTGGCTATGGAAGAAGTTCATGAAGGAATTTGTGGTACGCATTAATCGGCTCCAAAAATGAAATGGTCGTTAAGAAGGGCCGAGTTCTATTGGCCAACTATGATTGCCAATTGCTATCACTACTACAAAGGATGCGAAGAGTGCCAAAGGTTGGGAAATATTTAGTTGGCACCCGCTGCCATGATGAACCTCATAATAAAGCCATGGCCAGTCCGAGGATGGGGATTGGATTTAATAGAGCAAATACATCCTTCCTCTTCGAAAGGGCACCGCTTCGTGTTAGTAGCGATGGATTACTTCACCAAATAGACTGAAGCGGTGGCTCTCAGGAACATGACGCACAAAAAGGTAATTGAGTTTCTTACCGAGCATATTATTTATAGATTCGGCATTCCACAAACTTTAACAACCGACCAAGGTACTTCCTTTACGTCCGGTCATGTTAGAGTTTGCCGAATCCTATGAGATTAGGATATTCAATTAATCTCTATATTATGCTCAGGCCAATGGTCAGGTTGAGTCTAATAATAAAATATTAATCAAACTCATTAAGAAAAAGATAGAGGACCATCCCAAGAGGTGGCATGAAGTCTTATCGGAGGCTTTGTAGGCTCATCGGATATCTAGGCACGAGGCAACTAAGGTAACACCTTATTAACTTGTATATGGACAAGAGGCTGTTTTACCCGTCGAGATAAATCTAAGAGCTCTAAGATTATTTAAACAAAATGACTTATCCACCGATGAGTATAAGACTTTAATGTTAGACAATGTTGATGAGGTCACCGATAAGCGTTTGAGTGCCTTGAAGGAAATTGAGAAAGATAAGGCAAGAGTTGCTAGAGCTTACAACAAAAAGGTGAAAGTTAAAACTTTTCAAATGAGAGAATTAGTGTGAATAACTATTCTGCCCGTAGGCTCAAGAAGCATTAAGTTCAGAAAATGGTCTGCTAATTGGGAAGGACCATATAGAGTGGTAAAAGTCATTGCTGTGAATGCATATATGTTGGAAGATATCCGAGGAGAGTCATTACCTAGGGCCCTTAATAGCTGATACTTGAAAAAGTATCATCCAAGTGTATGGCAATAAGCATAAGAGAAGAGAACGGCTGATATGAATTATTGTTGCCAAAAAATATATGATGGCCGATGAGTCGGGAGGACCATCGCCTTTAGGGGTTTTTTGGGTGCTTAGAGTGTTTTATGGTGTAGGAACTTAAAAAAAACAGGGACATATATTGACACCCAAAAATTCAGAGCCACCGGAGTGTCCGGCAAGCCCTCTCGGGTTTGGGGCGTCTGGCCCACCGAAATGTCTGGTACAATGCCGGAGTATCCAGTAGTTCCTCTCGAGTTGGAGCACTTAGCCCACCGGAGTACACCGGAGTGTCCAACAAGCTGTCTCGAGTTTGGGCATGAAACCCACCGGAGTGTTCGACACAATGGCAGACTGTCTGGTGAGCCCTCTCGAGTTCCTGGATTTACACAACGGACACCCTGGCACTCTACCAGAGGCTCTGGTCATCGGAGTATCCGACACTCTACCGGAGACTCCAGTAGTGTCAATTTAAGAAGGTTTTTAGCAGATTAATTCTAATTTCTTTACTAACTTGAGTGATCAGTTGCCCTGTGGGATAAAACTATCCCAGCTCTATAAAACAGAGGCCTATGGCCGGTTAAAGGTATCCCAATCGAACCTATCATTTGTATTTACATTTTCATTCTTCTCCAAACCATAATCTTTTTACTCGACCCTCGTACTGTTCTTCCTTTGTTCCGATGATGTTTGAAGGCGATCTTGCTAGCCTAACCGAGCCCGACTCACCACTAAGATGATCCTCCTCCGATGGGGTCCCTTCCGAGAAAGAGTTGTCTAGGTGCTGTCCAAATCCGACGTTGAAGAGGCGTTGGTATTCTTGCACACGGACGTACGAGCGGTGTGTTGGTTCGGACCGGATTTCGACGTCAACAGAGTGTTAAAGAAGCTATGTAATATACCATATTATGTGGCATCTTAAATTATTCGGACGGCAAACTGTGAGCAAACTGAGCAAGGACTTCCCATTAGCCAGTTCCTCGCTCGGGCACTGAGCGCCATAAATATCACTCTGCCAAACTGAATTTATGGGCAAAAGACATCTTGATAATTTCTCATTCAAATTCACAACACTAAAATGACGATTCCAATGCAAGTAAAGTTGACCATGCTACAAATATTGCAGTCAAAGATTTAACTAAAGTAATGGCGTAGCCCAGCTTACAGAAAATTAACAAGTTCCACTAATTCAATGCTAATTCGAGAATAAAACTAATTTATATGCAGCTGTCCATGCCAACACTAAGAATGCTGACGATGCGGAGGTCCAGGCTCCGGCGATATGCAGAAGCATGGTGGGGAGTTAGGGATCGTTTTGGCAGCCGATTCTTAAGATAAGCAAGCGACAAGAAGGGTAAAATGGTAACAAGAGAATGTAAGAGGTGGCCTTTTAACGCGAATCTGAACTGTAGTGGCAACCAAGTGACGAAGAAATTTAAACTAATAAACCTATAATTGTTTGTGGTGGAGATCACATAAGTACTCTCTATGATTTTAAAATAGTGATGCTGCTGACTTTTAACATTATTTCTTATCATTCATTTTTTTAACTTTTTAATATATAAAATTATTAATCATGTTTCAAATATTTTTAAAGATAAAATAAATTATAACAAAATATATGATATGTAGAATACTTTTTCAATAAGATGAATGTTCAAAGATGATATTAAAAGTTACTCTCTTGGTTTTTAATTAATATCGCCGTTGACTTCTACATTCAACTTTGACCATTCGTCTTATTCAACATATTTCGATAAAATTTATATAATTTGTTATAATTTGATTTATCATTAGAATTATTTGAGTCACAACTTAAAATTTTACACATTCGAACAAATTTTTTTAATAAGACGAATAGTCAAAGTTCAATGTATAAATCACGGCGACATCAATTAAAGAACAGAGAAAGTAATTATTACATAATATAAAACTAGATCTACAAATTTGCTCTGCAAGACTCAGTCAGTTCAGCATTCCATCTGTTACATAAAGATATACTCCCTCTGTTATTTATTAAATAGATGTCGCTGTTGACTTTTAACATTAACTTTGATCATTTATTTTATTTGAAAATTAATTTAAATGCATAAATTTTAAGTTGTGATTTACATAATTCTAATAGTAAATCAAATTATAACAAAATATATTATATTTATAAAAAAATTGAATAAAATAAATAATCAAAATTGATGTTAGAAGTCAACAACAGTGACATCAATTTAAGAACAGAGGAAGTATATAAGACGTGTATATAGTAGTTGTGCTTACGTGTGTACGTATAGACCTGAGGTTCCTTATGCAGCGTTACACCAACTCCCCTGTTATGGACGGCAACAATTCCAGCGTTTGTAATTGGGTAAGCTCCATATATAGCGGAATGATTGAATACAGTTAATCTACATATATATGCTTCTCATGGATACTGTTGTGGTTGTGCATTTGTTTACACTAGCACCGCTGCCTATGCTAACGCTACGGTCGAAGAAAAAATATTAAATGAAGAAAATAATATATTAAAATTAAAATTATAAATTTCTTATTATTCATCACCATAGTAAAAATTTAAAGTTAACATGCATCATATCTAAAACTTGATGCACTTTAGAAATTTCTATGCATGTGCTAACGCTACGGTTTAAAAAAAATATTAACTTAAAAAGTATATTAAAATTAAAATGTGAAATTTCTCATTCTTCACTATTAATATTAATATTAACCCAAAATAAATTATTTTATTTTTCAACAATTTTCTTTGAATCTCATATATTTTTTTGGAGCAGTTGTATTTCGTTAATTAACAATGATCTTGTGCGCTCAAGACATGAGAGATTTGAAAAAGATCATCTGTTAGATTTGTAAAAGATATCTACGGAGAAAAAATTGTGATTTTTAAAGAGCAGAGATACACGTATTTAACACAACCTGGGACTTTGTTTGTTCCGTTCCTGACTCGATTAACGGAGGAGGTGGTTGATGACGCAGGTCATTGGGCGTGGTCCCCAGGATATTATATTAATATTAAAATAAATTTGTTTTGTTTTCCAATACTTTTTTTATCTTATGTATTTGTTCCGAGTAGTTGTGTTTTGTTAACTAATAATGGCTTGTGTGGGCCTATAATCCGGAAGATCTGAAATTGCTAATCTGTTAGATTTGTAAAAGGTATATATGGAGAGATTTTATTCGTTACATTTGTAAGAAGAGATAATTCTGGTTGCATTTTTTGTGTGTACGTAGTCTAACCCATCTCTGTTGAGGATATTTTATCGTGTGTATATAGAAAAAAAAAACGGTGATTTTTAAGAAGTAGAGATGCATAAAAATATTTAAGAAAAAACTCACTGTAAGGATTTTATTGACTAATATTTTTCTATCCCAACTATATATGAAGTTTATAATCAAATAGCGTGTCAGATACCTAAAAAAAATAAATATTTGGTAAATACATGTAGGAGAACATAAGTGCCGTGAAGATCGGAATGTGCGCGTCGATTTGTTCATCTCAAGATTTTGATCCGTTGATATTATTCGGTTACAGAATGATGGTCTGGTTAAAGAACGATCTGATAAATCTTAACAAACAATGGTTTTTGTGGGCTCATATAAGAGGAGATCTAGAAAAGCTTAACCGTAAAATTTATAAAGAGTGTACAGGAAAGATTTGATCCGTCAAATTTATCAGATTTGTAAGAAGGGACAACTTTAAGTGCATTTAGCTGTATGCATGTAGAGTAACCGAGTGGACCTAGAAAAGAAAAACGATGCTTTTTAAGAGTAGAGATTAGTTTATTTGATAATCCATATGAAATTTGAAAGAAAACTTAGAAGTCCCTGCCTCCCCGGTCGAATTAACGTAAAGCACGTTGACATGATCAAGCCCTAGCGGGCAACGCCGACGGTGATGGTAAGATGCCGATCGCCAACTCGAGCTGGTCGTCCAGCTCGCGGTCCGCAGCAGCCAGCGGCGAGTGCTGGCCCGCGGCGGCAAACGCGGCCTCGCAGCGCGCGGTCGTGCC
>BCLG01000066.1:247916-262660 GCA_001602295.1 Zoysia matrella
ACTTTTCAACTATGTCATTCAAATATTCTCATGCAAGTCGCCATTAAGGAACGCGATCTTAGTGTCCATTTGATGTAACTCTAAATCATCATCATAACAAATCACCAAATCGATAATGATTCTACATGAATCCTTATTTGAGACAGGAGAGAATATCTTTCATAATTAATTCTCTCTCTCTTTATGTGAAGCCTTTACAACTAGTCTCGCTTTGAACCTTTCAATTTTTCCTTTGGAGTCACATTTAGTTTTGTAGACTCATTTATAGTCCACTGTTTTGGCTCCTTCAAGAATTTTTACTAAGTGCTATACATCATTAGCGCTTATAGACTTCTCTTTTTTAATGACCTCACACCACTTATGTGAGTGCTCCCTTAGCATAGCTTCCTTAAATAATTTTGAGATCATCCACCTTTTCTTTTTCATGTCTATTTCACTTCATAATCATTAGAGGTGGCAAGTTTTATCTCACGTGTCAATTTCATAATGGTTGAGGTTCATTAATTTTCATAGGTTTCTTTTGAGATTCCACCTGTAGCTCATTTTCAAGTGGTGCCTCACCCATTATCATATCCTCATTCTAATGCTCATTTATTATAGGTACATCCCCACATGGAATTATAGCTGACGCATTCTCATGCACAACCACGGGGCAAAGTACACTCCGATGCCCTATTTTGAGATGTAATATACCATCATAATAAGTAGGAGTAAATAATTATGATTCATCAGCGGATAAGTCAATAATCTGCTCAAGTTCAATACTCCTCTTGAGCGACCATTATATTCTAATGAATAGTGTGCTTTGTCTCAATCAAACTTAGTGGTACATCTAGGACAATTAAAATGATAATGATATATCTAACAAAATGACAACTTATAGTTTCAAGAATTAATTTCTAAGCTGTGGATTAACACTTACCTTTCGCTTTGCACCACACGTATAAATAATTCATATTCAATTTCCAACCAGCCCATAATACATAAAGTGTCTCAGAGACTGATTTACTTAGGAATTCGATTAATAATATGTGCAGTAATCTAATGCCTCCATCCACAGACTCGCTGGCTATATAACTTAGCATACACCACGTTCATTAAGGTGCAATTTCTTTTCTCAGCTACTGTTGCTGAGGTTTCCAGGAGTAAAATACTAAGTAACTATGTCATTTATAATAACTTAGCAATAGGAAAGGGAATTTGTCTATGCGGTGTATGTCTTCTATTCTATTCATCACCTTTATCCATCTGGGCAACTTTAATCTTCGCATCATGCTGATTTTCTATTTCAGCTTTGAAGATTTTAAATTTACCAAGTGCCTCAGAAATCTCTCTTATGGGGCAAATATATCAATAATGGAATGTTACACTAAACTACATAAATTGCTATGAATAATTTCTAATGCGCTTAGCTCCATCCTACTTATTTTTACTTATTTATAGTTACAAACTTTCCCTTAATACAATTAGTGTAGAGAAATTCAATAAATGAGGTATCTCTTTCTAATGAGATACTAATTCTCCCCTTCGAAATATATGGCCTAACTGTAATGCTATAATTTCGCAGAAGTCTCATTACTTATGTTTCTCTTACGTATATTGGCATCACAAAACATTCATCACAAGAGAATTAATAGGGACAATAAATAACTTTGTCTTGCTTTTCAGCAACACCAGAACATATTAGTTATTACTAATCAAGCATTCATTGTACCCACACTTAAAATTCATAATCATCCAATATTGAAACAGAAAATCAAGATTCTACTCAAGGATGATACATAAAAATGAAACCATTATGGAGAACTAAGAAGAGGACTTAATGGCTTCGTCTTCAGTTTGGATTTCATTTGCCACTTTAAAACTTTTCTCAATTTTCTTATAGTCCGGGCGATATGCAATCTCTGTGATAAATTTATAACATAAATTGTGGCACCAAATTAATACTTAGACTTAATGGAAAGTGAGTAAACAGAAATTAACATGAGAGATTATATCATCATTACCCTTCTTATCCAGCCATTTCTTGAACTCTGCACAGTCCTTTCTAATGTGTCTATACTCACGACAGTGATGTCACTTAGGACTTTTTTGTTGGAAGAGGAAGCATCAGTTTTGGAAGCATTATTTCTGTAACGATCATAAGGCTCTTTAACTTTATGCATACTTTTCTTAGGGTGGCGTAGCTTACCACCACCTTTATTTGCCCCATAGTTTCTTAGGGAATACTTCTCAATTTTGGCCATGAATTCTTTAGCACTCCTTGGTTTCTTAGGAAATGCACTTCTTATGGTGGAATTAATAAAGTAATCCATGATCATAATTGCTACTCTATCACATTTTTCCCACATAGCCTTTTCTTTTTCATAAGCTTGTTTGTTTGCTACAAGGGTTATATCATCGTCCCTGTGGCTATAGGCTTAGTGAGCTTATCTTCACGCATAGAGCGATCATGGTCCACATTCATAAGAGCCCATCTTATGTCTTCCTTCTACTTATGAAAATTAGTCCCATCAAACTGCTCAATGCCGTTTAAGTAATCGACAATGCTCGAAGGTGTTATGACTGAAAATTTTGGTTAAATATGACATCAATAAACTAATTTACAATTTACATCACCGTTGGTCCGATTCAAATAAACATAACTGTTTCTATACTACTATTAGGCTAATACAGAATAAAACATATATAGCAATAAACTTATAACATTTTGCATTACCATTGGACGAATGCAAAATAAGCATAAAATTAAACAATGGGCTCAGCACATACTTAAAGACAACGTTGGTCAGAAATTAAATACATGCCTAAACTAATCCTATAAAATGCATAGACATGAAATATATTGCATAGTCATTAGCTAAATGCAAAATTAATATAGAAACTTAAACATAGTTAATCAATGGGCACAACACGTAATCAAATTAACGTTGGTTAGAATTGATTATGTGCTTAAAATTATCCCATACTGTCCATTGTCATAAAACATTATATGAATATTTTTTTAGAATTACGAGCAAATGCAATATAAAATTAAACACAATTAAACAATGGGCAAAACACATATCCAAATCAACGTTGGTCAGAATTAAATATGTGTTTAAAATAATCTCATAACCAACATAACATATGACATAATTTTTCTAACGGGAATTAATCATAAATGCATTAAAATAAATGCAATAAATTCCTAAAATGTCATATAAAATTCTCCTAGATAAATTCATAAATTTCCCACTGGTTCCATTTATCTAGAATCTTTTAATTAATTTTCATTTTCGTCTTAAATTTCCCCTAATTTTATTTTATTTTCTCAGTTCTTTTAGCAGTTAAAACATTATTCTGCAATTTTATAAAGGAAAAACTGCTAATGAGAAAACAAAATTAAGCCGTGCCTGGGGAAAAAAGGTCGACTGACAAAACAAGGCCGGAATCGGCCTGGCCCATTTAGCCGCCGAGCGTGTCCAACTGGGCTCGAGGCCCACAAACCAATGGCTGGGCCGAGAATTTGGCCCAGCTCGCACCGCGTCTGCATGCTTATAATATAAACAATCAGACGCTTATAATGCAAACAGTAATATAAATAGAGGGACTGCTTATAATATAAACAGTATTTGGTGCTGCGCCCGATGGATTGTAAATAATAAAAGTTTTCAAAATTAAGCTAAATCAGACAAACTGATGATTGTGATGAAACAATCAGACGCTCCATACGCATAGGAAAACAGTAAATGGCAGAGAATGGATCGCTGCGATGAGACTGTTTATTTCTCTAGGGGACACATATAAACCTCCAATTGTTTAAAGGGATGGCATATGAAACTTAGACAATAATATTTAGTTTGTTAAGGTTCTATATCTTTGCGAAGGAAAATCTTGGACTGGTACTGACACTGCTCACTATTTAGACTCTTATGATGGCTGGTCACCTCATCTCGAATTGGTGCAAACCAGCGTTCACAAAACCGTTCAAAACCGGTCGATTTTCACGGTTTTGGTGAAACCGGTTTAGATCGGTTTTACAAACCGATCGGTTTTCGTTTTAAAAATTTAAAAAAATTTGAAAAATTGAAAAAATTCGGAATACTGAAAACCGGTAAAACCCGTAAAACCGGTCGGCTGCAGGTGGGTTTCAAATTTTGAAATCTGTTACTGTAGCAAACCGGTGAAACCGGCCGGCTTACCCGTGAAACCGCTCGGCTTACCGGTGAAACCGGACGGTTTACTGTAGCAAACCGTTCAAATTTTGAATTTTCGATTTAAAGCGGTTTTTGACCGATTTTTTCAGTTTTCACAGTTTTTGTTAAACCGATCTCGACCAGTTTTAACGGTTTAAACGAAATATTAAACTCTGGTGCAAACTCATCAAAAGAAAGATTTGTGCCCTGCTACTCTGACGTTGTTAGCATGGACTCGTAATCAATGATTTCAGGACGTACAAACCGGCAGGTTATGAGCATGATTGTAGTACTCAGGATTGCATGTATATTTTCAGATAAAGAGCAGGAAAATAAATTATCACTTGATGTTGCTTTGTTGATTAATCGCTGGACTGATAGTCTCGATCCTTCTTCTGCTCACTTGTTTACTTTTCCTACTTCTACAATTTAGTCCCTAACTTATTTAATAACTACAAATACAATATACTCCAGCGCTCCCTGAAGATAGGGCAAAGTATTATATAAACCCATCGTGCTAAAAAATATAGAAAAAGTATTCTCAGGCAAATCCTTTTGTAAGAATACAGTCCCCTGACTAGCAGTTACCTGAACATCATGTCCTAAAGCGATGTACACGAGATGCACGATGCGGTGTTGTTCATTCAAGACATGTTTGGAAGACTTCATGGTATTCCTAGACACTGCTCTACATGCTCTTGAAGATCAGATGGAAGAAACATGGGAAAGGTTGTTGGCAGGAGAGGCTGACCTGCAACCTCACTACTCTCATGTCGTCACTGCAAGTTGCATCCTTGAAGGCACTCTTTCGATTTATAGTGCTTGCTATTTTGCGCTCTATTAATGGGGTTGTGATGCTGGTGTGGAACCTTACATGCAATTATTTTAGGTTGTAATACGAGTTACCACTTGCTAGTTCAAAGAAAACAGAACATTCCTGTGGTCCTATGTTTTTGCTGTTTTTTTTTAAAAAAAGTTTTATTTGTCTCCTTCAACTATCATGGTGTCCGCATTTCCTCTCTCAATTATAAAACCGGGTTCAGACTCACAACTTTCTCACAACTTTCAAATCTATTTGTTTTTCCTCCTCGGGTGGTCTAGACAGCGGTTTTCTTTGACATGGCTGTTTTCACTGATGTGACGGCTGACGTGACAGCTTTCGCTGACATGTGCAACCTATGTGGTCATTTTCGCTGAGGTGGTAGTCCACGTGGCAGTGGGTAGCCGACGTATCCTCGCTTTATTTAAAATTAGAAAATAATTGATTAACGAGCTCATAAACTTATGAAACTTTACATATACTTAAAACATTTCACAAGGAATATTTTTTATTTTAGGCTCAATTTCAAAATCGGAACACTTTTTATTTGAAAAATTCAGAAATAAAAATAACAATTTAGAAGCAAAATTTATCTAGACCTTTTAAACTTTTGATAAAATTTTACAAAATTTCTCTTAATTAATGACTTTCTAAGTATATTTCATTTCATATACATTTTCTTTGGAAACTTTTAGTGCTCATTTTTGAATTTGAATTCAAATTTCAAATTTGAGCTAAATTATTTGTTCCTTTTGAGCTCAAGTTTCATATTTGTTTGATTCATGTATTTCTAAATATTTTCAAACAACAATGTGAGTTTATGAAAATTTGTAAAATTTTATCCAAAAAATTAGAAGGTATAGATATTTTTACTTCAATATGTTTATTTGTCTTTCTAAATTTTTAAAATAAAATGTGTTCCAAATTTAATTAGGCCTAAAACAAAAGTTGTTCCTTGTGAAATGATTTATAACTATGCAAAGTTTTATATTTTTTTAGCATGTTAATTATTTTTTTTAATTTTAAACAAAGCGAGGACACATCGCTGCCAAATTGCCACGTGCCCTGCCATGTCTGCAGCCACATCAGCAAAAATCACCACGTGAGTTGCACGGGTCAGCTAAAACCGCTACGTCAAACGCATCATCAGCGAAAACCGCTGTCTAAACTACTCGAAAAGCAAAAACGAACGATTTTAAAAGTCGAGAGACTATGAGTACCCGATTTTTGTAATTGAGAAAATGCGAACACTTGTGAAGTGAGGCAAATAAGACTTTTTTCTTTTTTTATTCTGTTTTGCTGATTCAGAGTTCAGCGAAAATAATTTTCAGTCAGCACAAAAAAAAAAAGATCAAAAGTCGTGGGACCTTTTCCCAGATCCGTCACAAGACACGAGCGGAAGCTACATGTATCGAGCTGCCCGTTTAACAGCCAGAACAAGAAAGATGACATATTGTCCAACAGCAGTGATCAATTATTATTGCAGGCAAATAGTGAATGACTGGAAGTTTTTATCCTGATGATTTTGAACATACTCGTGTGAGCATACAATCCGCGTTTGAAAAAGATTCAAGTTCTAATCATGCTTGCTGATCAAAGAGACGACATGTACTCGACTAGCCTGTCCATGGCCGAACTAGTAGCTGCAGAAGCTCGCATCTTCAGGAGGTGTGCCCTCTGCCTCATCTGAGCTCCCTCTTCCCCAGCCATCGCTTTCCTCACCACCGTCGCGACGCGTCCCCTCTCGATGACTTCCCCAAGCTCCAAGCCAACACCCCACTGGTGCGTCACGTACCTCGCGGTCACCATTTGGTTGGCGAAGCACGGCTGCGCGATCATGGGCACCCCTTCGCACACGCTCTCCAGCGTGGAGTTCCACCCGCAGTGCGTCCAGAACGCCCCGATGGCCCCGTGCGCCAGGACCTCTCGCTGTGGTGCCCATGTGACGATCTTTCCTCTGTTCCTTATCTCATCGTTCACCCGATCGGGGAGTGGTGTCGGGGCCTCCTCACCGACGCCGTGGACAGAGCTGGGACTGACGACCCACAGGAACGGCACGCCGCTGCTCGCCAGACCCCACGCCATCTCCTCGAACACGGCACAGTCGACGCAGGCCACGCTTCCCAGGCTCACGTACAGCACCGAGCGCGGCGGGTGCGCGTCCAGCCACGGCAGGCAGCCGAGGTCCGGTACGTGCAGGCTCTGCTCCGCCGGCGCCGGGGACAGCAGGTGCAGAGGCCCGACCGCGAACGCCGAACGGGACAGCTTGCTCTGGATCTTGGCCAGTTCCGGCGCCTCCATCGCATCGACCGTGTTGATCACCATGGCAGACACCGAGGAATGAACCTCGTCGGCGACGCGCTCGATGAAGCTGCACAGCGTGTCCGCGTCGCTGCTGTCGACGCGGATGAGGTCCCGCACGCGGAGCGGCTCGAGATCCGGCACCGGCTCTTCCAGCCGCTGTTCTGCAGGAGGATAACCGGCGCAGTGACCCGTGCGATCCAATTAGATCCAGTGCAGTCCGTCCGGAACGCGAGCGCGGGGACGCCGAGCTGGTGGGCCGCGCGTTGCGCCGCGTAGCACTGCCCGTCGACCACCGCGCACGCGACGTCCCCGCCGGCGCGCAGCAGCGACTCGAGGGCCGTGCGGAAGGGCGCCTCGCAGGCGGCGTTCAGGGCCAGGAGTTTCGTGAGGATGTCGGCGCCGGGGCTGGTGGCCTCGTCGGGGAGCGTCTCGCGGATGGGGACGAGGTCGAGCTCCGGGTGGCGCGCGGGTTCTGGGGCGTTGAAGTCGGCGTGAAGGACGGTGACCGCGAGGCCACGCTCGTGGAGTAGCGTGGCGAGCTGGAGCGTGGGGCTCAGGTGGCCCTGGAACGGCAGCGAGAACAGCGCGACACGGCGGCGGCGGGGCTCTTGTCCGGCCATTGCCGGTCGCCGGGCGGATCAGGATCGTCGGCAGTCGGTACGGCAGCAGTCGGCCCGAGCAGTCGGCCTCTCCGTTCGTCCATCCGCTCCACGCGCCATCGTGCGGCCACGCTTCGTTCTGTTGCTCCGTTCGGTTAGGTGGCTAGCAGAAAAAAATAGTGAAGAAATATTTTTATTTTTTTTTAACTGTTTATCTTTAAAAATTCAAAGAAGTTTCAAATTTATTACGTTTGTTTCATCTCGATGAGCTCTTTGTGCTGGTGCTCTTTGAGTTATTTCTGAAGGGTTTTAAAGTTATTTCGTTAGTTCTTAAAGTTTTCAAATTAGTTCCTATAATTTTTTAAAATTGATCCCTTAGTTTTTAAAATTTTCTAAACTTATCTCTTTAGATTCATGTCATGATCTCTTCTTCGTGCAATACCCTCTAAATTATTTTTAAAGTTTGTTAAAGTTGTTAAATTAGTTCTCAAAATTTACTAAGTTTGTATATAATGAACTAATAAAACAATTTTAATAAATATTAAAAACTCATGGAACAACTTTATTAATAACTCGAAGGACACCTATATAAAGAGTTTGTTGAAACAAATTTAAGGGAACAACTTTGAAAAACTTTAAAAATTAACGGAACAACTTTAGAAAATTTTATTAACTAACAGAACAATTTCAGTGGACTTTAAAAACTAACTTAAAAAACTTTAAAAATTTTAGGAATAACTTGGTGGATACCTACACAAAGAGATTGATACGAAGAGATTGATGAGACGAATCTAACGGTATGAGTTTGGAAACTTTAGAAACTAATAGAACAACTTTAAAAAATTTTATGAACTAATAAAATAAATTTAGAAAATTTTAGAACTAACTAAACAATTTTACGCAGCTTTAAAAATAACTCGAAAAGCGTATACACAAAGAGCTCGACGAGACGAAACTAACGAAACAAATTTGAGAAACTTTAGAAATTTGAATAAACTTCTTTGAATTTTTAAAGATTAACGGTTATAAAAAAATAAAAATATTTATTCAATATTTTTTTTTAACTCGACACTCAACCAAACGGAGCAACGAGCGAAGCGTAGCCGCACGATGACGCGTGAGCGGATGGACGACGGAGAAGCCGACTGCTCGAACGACTGCTGCCGTACCGACTGCCGACGATCCTGATCCGTCGCCGGTTAGCAGGTGAAGATGTGGATTCTGATTGCGGGGTGCTTAGGTTGGTGCACGACGAAATGCTGGCCAGGACCACTTCTCACCGCCTCGTCTCGCCGGTGTCTGCCATACTTGTGCCGTCTCGTATTCTCCGCTGCTGGCGGCCCCCACCTCATTGCTCCTCTGGGGCCTCTGGATAACCCCATGTGCGACAATAATTTGTGACTCCATGGAGCCAGTCGAAGCTTTTGTTAGACTTAAAAAAAAGGCACAACGTCCTGCCGGCCGGCCCATCCGCCCTCCACCCCTGCACTCCGGGCCCACAGCACACCCCCTGCAAAAATAGGGGGGGGAGGGGGCGTACTTGGGCTTCGACAGAGCTTGTAGCTTGATTTTTAGTCAAAATTTGAAAAGCTTTGTTAAACATTATATTTTAAAAAAAGTGATTTTTTTTATTTTATAAAGTGATTTTTTGAAATGGATTAAGAGGTTGAGAGGCTGAAAAAATTGATTTTTTGATTCTGTGAAGTGATTTTCTGTCTTAATCTTAAAAGTTTATTCTAAAGAATCCATCACTTCTTCACAAGAGAATCAGGAGTAAATTGCGGTTCAGATCCCTCACTTGCAAAACAAAATTTTTGGTAAAACTTAGTATTCTTTCCGTCCTATATTACTTGTCATCTTAGAGCTTCAGAGTTTTTCCAACGCTTCCCATTACAACTTTCTTTATTTCTAATACATATCTATTTCTCTTATCTTCGTTTTTAGCACATTTCACTTTTTCATCTCTATTTAATTCTCGTGTCCACACCTAAAACGACAAGTAAAAAGGGCGAGTACTAGGTAGGAGTAGATTCTACAATATATTAGAATGACTGTAGACCATCCATTTATAATTTCGATGAATAAATGATCTTTTACCTTCTACTACATTTTTTTCATAATTCTAATAATTGTAGCCATCTGTTTAAAAAGTTATTAGTCAATGTTGAAACTAATACATGCAATAGTTTTAGAAACTATAAAATTTAATTGCTGAGATTGACTTCTAGTCTTAGTGGAAATCACTTAGTAATGTGCCTACGATATATTGTACATAGCGACTAAAGATTTTTTTTTACCATACTAGTTCAGATAAGAAAAATATTTACTTAAGATAATATATTAATATAAAAAATTGAAGTTTCTCATTCTTTACCATAAGTTAGCGGAAGGTTGACAGTAGCAGAAAGCGATTCGCTAGATGACCTGAAATAAATTTGTTTTGTTTTTCAATAATTTTCTTTGAATTTCATATATTTATTTCGAATAGTTATATTTGTTAACTAATAATGATTTTTATGGGATAAGATCTGAGAGATCTGGAAAAGCTCATCCTTACATTTATAAAATGTGTATATGAAAAGATTCTATTCGTCGTATTATAAAAAAAAACTCTGTGTGTATTTTTTTCGTGTACACATAATTTAACCTATCTTTATTGAGGATGTTTTGTAATCTAACCTATCTCTATTAAAGATGTTTTGTAATCTAACCTATCTCTATTGAGGATGTTTTATGTAGCAAAAAATGGTATTTTTTTAAGTAGTAGAGATTACAGTGGAAAAAAAATCTCTAAGGACTGCCACTCACGTGGCTGTGCGAACTGACTGGTATTGCAGGATGCGTGGTTGTAGGCTTGTTGCCTCCATACGACGCCGTCAGTCGTGCAGACCTGGACGTGTTTTCCACAGCGCATGCATAAACATACTTATTTTCTTTTTTAATTGTTGTCGCTGATAATTTTTAATTTCAATTTTGACTGTTTATTTTATTTAAAAAAGCTTGATGAATATTTTATTTTTTTATTGTAATTTACTTTATTATTAAATGTATTTTAATTATATTATATATATATATATTTGAATTTAATTTTTAAATAAGATGAATAATCAAAGTTGAAGTTAGAACTCATCGATGATAACAATTAAAAAACAGAGGAACCAATTCACAATAGGACGTAGAGAAATATATATAGTCCATCTCTAAAGTTCATATGCTTCTCTAGAAGTCTAGAGTCTAATTTAGTTGCAATGCATTTGTTTATGTAGCTCGTAGCTTCGTTACTGTTGCAACAAACATTGGAAAGTTATGTGCTGGTGCGGTCAAATTTGCAATAATCTTTTTCACTGGACAATTTGTACTGGTATAAACTGACAACATTCAATTTATAGATTAATTATTCAATTGAACTTTGTGATTCAGTCAAAAGTCCCGTGAAGTCAATTTGGTGACGTTGATCCTTGGTGCGGTAGATATAACCCATTTCGTGAAGCTTGCGGAAGGCGAGGGAGCATGCCAAGCAGTCGGCGCTCCTGGTGCGGGCAGCACAGCTAGGACTGAAAACAGTTGGAAATGAGACCAAATCGTATTCATTTTCATATTTTTACCTCTGGATGGAAATGAAAATGATAAAGTCAAAATCGAAAACGAATGGGACAAATACGAAGTTTCTGAAACGAACTAATCTGGATGAGATGCGTCGGAATGAATCGGTAACCAGTATTTTAATCGGGAATATCAATATAATAATCCAATATTCTTCTTTAAATTATTATTCTCTCTGTCCAAAAATATAAGCATTTGAAAGGATTAGAATTTGTACAATAAAAATATGTTGGTCATGTCACTTTATCTTTAATTTATATTAAGAATTCTATGAATTCTTATATTATTAGACAATGGAAGTACCAATATATCTCATCTCAATAGCAACAAAAACATTAAACCAATGGTACTACTTGCTGCCACCTTCGTGAAGTACTCTCTCCATCCTCAATTACTTATCAAAAGTTCACAATTTTTTTCTTTTACTCCCTCCGTTCTATTATAAATGACATTTTTGACTTTTTAAATCAATTTTTAACCATTCATTTTATTCAAAAATTTTGCGAAAATATTATTTATTTTGTTGTGAAATGATTCATTATTAAAAGTACTTTAAGCTTGATTTATTTATTTTTGTATTTTGATAATTTTTTGAATAAGATAAATGGTCAAAAATTAATTTTAAAAAGTAAAAAATATCACTTATAATGAGACAAAAGGAGTACTTCACATTTCACTATCCTCAATACATCTTTATTTGTATCTCTCTCATTTTAAACATATTCTAACTTTTTGACCATCTTTAATCTCTGTGTCTACACTTAGAATGACAAATAAAAAAGATTAGAGGAAGTAAATACTGTGTAAAGTAAATGGCTTACGCCTTGCCCTCCCCACCCGGGCGCGGATTGGCTGACTTTGGGGCCATTTTTTGCACGGTCGCAGTAATGAACATCCACCGTTGGCTTGTATCTGACAACGCTCCCTTCCCTTCCATCGATACCACCGTCCCAGGGGACGAAAATGGGACGGAAAAATCCCGTCCTGACCGGCTACCATATACCGTATTAATCAAATTTCTTGCTCACTTTTGTTTTCAGAACTGTTAAAAGGAAACAGGATGAAAACAGAAAACTTAAAACGGGAAATGAGATAAAAAATGGATAGGTAGTTTTTCCGACCAGTCGAGATTCCATTTTTAAATTGGATAATCCAGTTTTCCATCCCGTGTAACTTTCACGGGAAAACAGTCCACCATATAAAAATCAACCCATCCGGCAAACCCCACCAGCTCATCCGACTCCGACCCCTACCAAGAGGCTGCCGCTGTTCGCAACGCCCTCGTCCCCGCGCCCCTGAGTCAGAGTCGCCCCACCGGCCTGCTTGCAAAACCCTTGTTGGCAGCAGCCTCCTCGTCCAACGCACCAGTCCTAGCCTCATCGTCCTGCGCCATCCGGATCAGTGGCGGAGCCAGGTTTCAAATTCAGGGTGGGCCGAATTTTTTTTTTTGCCCGCACAATAAAATTAAAGTGCCAACTTTATAATAGAAGTTCGAGCCAAATAAAATATCTTACAAACACAAGTGCCAAATTTTGTAACATAAGTTCAAACCAAATATAATTACCTTACAAACATAGTAAAAAGATAACAAACTACTTCTTATTTTTTGTCGGGCATACGCTTTCTAATGGCCATAAAGAAATTGATAATATCTTCTTCCTTCACTTTCAAGAAAATATCTCGCTCAACGAAAGTAAGCATACAATCATCTATAGAAGACTGTTACTCATCCCATTTCTCAATCTATTTTTAACAAAATTCATAGCTGAAAATGCTCTTTCAACACTTGCTGTCGTCACAGGTAGAATCAACACTAATTTGAGAAGCAAATATACCAAATCATAAACACTATGCCTATTTGTTTTCACAAGCTTAACTGAGAGCTCAACAAGATTATTTATGCCTTGAAAGCTATCTTGTCTTCTCATATCATCAATATAGTTATCAAGTTGCATTTTAAGTCTTATCAAATCTGAGTTTGAAAAATCATCTGGGTAAAATTCAGCAAGCCTATGTATCTTATGGCCATAAAATGAAGCAAAATAATTTGTAGGATTCAAGGCTGCCATACAAGAAAGTAACTCCATATTAACCTCATCAAACCGAGTATCAAGCTTTTGAATAATTCGATCAATGGTACCAATATATACTTCTCTTCTAAAATGATCATCATTTATTTGGATTGTAACAAACCGAGTTGATCTTTCAAAAGGCACATAATTACCGTCTATTGAAGGAACTTGGATGCCATGCTTGTTGCAAAATGAAGCAACTTTTTGAAAGAATAAAGCCCACCAATCGGACCTCAATTTTTACATTCTATTCTTGTCACAGTAATAAGAGATAATGCATTAAGAATATATTGATCTCTTCTATTTAAACACAATGATAGATCATTAATGTATCCAAGAATGGTCACCATCAAGTGTGCACTAAAAACAAAGTCAAATGATTCGAATAACAACACCATAGCATGTATTCATGGCCAATCTCTCTTTTGTGAAACACCTTGTCCAAGATATGAGAACATCACGGATGGCTGCATATATACTAATAATATTGACAATAATTTTGTAATGAGAGCCCCATCGAGTCTCATCGGACCTAGCTAACCCATCTCTTGATTTAATCCCTTTCCAGTATCTATGTCACCACATTCAATTGCCTTCAAGATATTTTGGAGATTAACATTTTGAATCATGTCATGTCGTTTGCAAGAAATGTCAACAATGTTAAGCAAGATATATACTTGATCAAAGAACCAAATTCCCTCATCATTCCCTTTTGCAAACGTCAACAAGAACTAGTTGCAATTGATATGCAAAACAATGAATGTAATAAGCTGAAGGTGACTCTTTTAAGAACAATGTTTTTAGCCCCTTGATTTCTCCTCTCATATTGCTAGCCCCATCATAACTTTACCCATGAATTTGAGTTAATGTCAAATGGTGACCCACAAGTAAAGCTTGAATTGCTTCTTTAAGTGATAAGGAAGTAGTATCTTCTATATGAACAACTCCAAGAAAGTGTTCACATGGTCTTCCCAATTTATCAACATAAAATAAACAAACAGCTAGTTGTTCTCTATGTGAAACATCACTTGCCTCATCAACTAAACATGCATAGTGGTCATCATCAAGCTCTTCAATAATTTTCTTCGTAGTTTCTATGGCACAATATTGAATAATTTCCTTTTGTATATCTGGGGTAGTCAAAGTGCAATTGGATGGAGCCTTTTTT
>BCLG01000066.1:263623-277834 GCA_001602295.1 Zoysia matrella
TCGTGTTTCTGTCGGTCGACTCGCGAGGATGGCGCTGGCCACGGTCCACCCGGCCCACCCGTCAGCTCCGCCACTGATCCGGATGTGGAGGCCTGACTCACAGGACAGGAGATGCGGTGGGCAGGCTCACCTCGTCCTCCTGCTCCAGCGGTGGGCAGGCTCACCTCGTCCTCGTGCTCCAGCAGTCAGATGCGTCGGGTGGGCGGGCAATCCATCAGATGACGGGCCTCACGGCTAGAGATCAGGAGGAGCGGACGGACGATCTGCCATGGACTAGCGAGTGGCGATAGAAGCTTGGCGAAGGCAAGCAGAGAAACAGTGTGAAAGAGATTAGCCGTAAGTGCCTGGGCGGCGTGTGTGCGTACTAGTGCGTACAATGGTTTCATTGCTTGCCCAATAAGGGACAAATTGTTAGAAAATTATTGTTCTTACATATAGTTTGGAGAGACAAGGGGCGGCTGATGTTTTAAAAATTTACGAAACAATCCGTATGTCATAATTTGTTTTATAGATTTATGGTATGGAGACTTATTATAGATGATATATGCTAATATTTTTTTGTGCTTGTTGGTATTGGCAATTGCTTTTATGACTGTGATGTTCCCGACTTCAATTACCGGTTCTCGACTGTTATCGATATATTACCGTCTGTATTATTTTATTTTCGAGTTCCCGTTATTTTCCCGCTCGTTTTCGTTACCGTGTTTCCCCTTTTCATTTTTGTCCAATAAAATAAGTATGAAAACACAAACGGGATGGTGTTTTCCCGACCGTTCCCGTCCGTTTTCATCCCTAACCGTCTCTGCTGGAATTCAATAGCTAAGGCGGAACAAAAAAAAATGAAAAATACACTAACATAAAAAATTAGGAATGAAAAAAGTAGGAAAACTATAGGAATAGAAACTAGAGGATGAAAAATTTAAAGTGTTTGAAATGCAGGAATAGAAACATAAAAAATAAAAATATTAGTGAAACTTAAATATATTTTTATAAATTATATTATCTTTATTCATAGCACATAAATTATGGTGCATTTCTTTTTTTAAAAGCCTCGCATACTTCTTCAGTGTTTTGTAATTTTTTAAATGGTTAATTTTCAAAAAAATTAAGGAAGTTCACTCAACTTCTCAAAGCTTCTTAAAGTCGTTCCATTGGTTTGTCTCGTTGAGCTCTATGCGTAGGTGCCCTCTAAGATATTCTTAAAATTTCTCAAAGTTATTCTGTTAGTTTCTAAAGTTTGCTAAAGTTGCTACGTTAATTTCTAAACTTTTAAAGTTATTGCATTAGTTTCCAAAGACTCCCAAAATTGTTCCGTTAGGTTTTTGTCATCAGCACTTCATGTACGTGCCTACCAAGTTATTCCCAAAGTTTCTAAAATTATTCTGTTAGTTCCAATGTTTTCTACAGTTGTTCGGATATTTTTAATTTTAACACAAGATATATTGGTCATGACTAATTTGTTTTTATATTTGTGAAATCTTTTTGAATATGATGAACGGTGGTGTCTAAAAGTTAAAAGGATCAAGAATTTAGGGATGGAGGTAGAAGTAGTTTAGGGGTTATCTAAACTTTAAATATACTTGAGGGAATATCCATGGAAAAACACAGTGCATGTAATATTTTTTAAAAATCATTGCAATCGGTATATTTATACATATATGTGATCTCACATAGGTTGCAAGCAATGAAGAAAACAAACTTTAGTTAGCTCTTGGATTCTAGTAAGGACGGTGGTATTGATGGTAAGTGATGACACCACATACATACCTCCATGGCCTCCAGCCTTTATGATTTCACGAGGACATATTAGAGTGGCACTTTTACATTCTGAACTTGAGTCGAGGACGACTCTAATTCAAGTGGGTAAGGATGATATGGATATCATATCCTCTGATGAGTACGTCAATGAAAATATTCACACATAGAGGATTCGGACTGTAAAACAGTATAAACTTGCAAAAAAAGCCACGACTTCATATGGAATTCAATTTGAGTGTTTAAGTATATTCTGGAAAGCTCATCAAGTCTAATTTCGAATGGATCCAGCCTCACCTTCATATCACATCCGAGTCAGCGGCAATTGTCGTTCTAATTCAAAAGGTGCTGCATCACCCCAACTTGTGCCAATGGCCCGTGTATCAAGTTGAGCCCATTAGAGGCGCGTTCTAGGGTTTGAGGATGACCCAGCACCTCTAGTCGTCCTCCACCCTATTTAAAGTTTCTAGCTTCCACCAAAAATACTTGGGTTTTCTTTTGTTATAGTTTAGCTCTTATACAAACTTTTTGATCTTCAGTTGTATCCAACGACTACTTGTTAGACAGCTTTGAGAACCCCATATTGTGAGAGATTCCTGGTTTGTCACATTTTGTTCTTGCTTGTTCTTCGATTGCTTGCAGGAATTGATCTTCGTGATCAGGTTGATCTTACTGTCCAGCACGGTTAATAACCATTGCTAAGGCGCACACGATCTATTCATTTGTAGTAGGATCGTGAGGGTCGACTCCACCAAATCGATAATTATCACCTCACCGAAAGATCGGACACCTCAAGTCCCATCAGAAAGGATGGGAGCGTCGTCGGATCAAGCCAATGGTAAATATCCATTACTGCAAGCGTGCAGTAAAATGGCCTCAAAGTTAGCCGATCCGCGCTCTCCCCACACGACCTGCAGCAACCGAGTGGAGAACTTCATCTTCGCGTGTAGTCTACAGAAGCAGCTTCGCCGCCGCTGGTGTGCCGCAAGGCAGCTCGAGCAACGAACGCCGCATACCTCGCTGCCCTGCCCGTGCGTCATGTAAGAATTTTCAAATAATCGAAGTGCCGAATTTATCCTGAAATTGTTCCGTCCAAATCTGAAATTCTTCCTTTTTAATTTTTCGGTGCCAGATAAATTCATTTTGCGTGTATTTATTTTGGGCCATCATGTTTTAAAGCCCAACTTTATTTTTTTTCCACCAACCCCTTCTTTCTTAACCCCAAGTTGATCACTCTGTAATATAAATATCTCTTTATCCTTATCCCCTCTACCACCAACAATTTTCTTTCCCCTCTTCCAAGTTGACAGCAGAGAGGCACGGGCGTGTCTCTGCCCGACGCACACCGCTCGCCGTCCTCGCCCTGCCTGACGTGAGCATAGCCATCCCGTCTGCGTCTCTGTCGATCCCTGCACGTCGTTTTTTCTGTCCCTTCGGCGCTCGGCAAGGAGCTGCTTCAGTGAAGGTAGTCTATGCTCGCTCGATTTCCTCGCGGTGCTGACCCTCTGGATCTAACCCGTCATGCCTTGGTCAGAGAGGGTGCATTGTGGAAGATTTTCTGGTAGCAGCTGTCTCCTGCTCGTCGGCGCCGTTCAGCAAGTCTTTGTCACTGCCTGGAGTCCGGCCAGCCCAGCAGCTTGACGTTGATTTCTCCGTCCAAGCTGTGGTGAGCTGTTCTCCTTTTTCAGATCGGAGTCCTAGTTTGTTTGAAGTCATCGCCTGCTGTGCTAGTGCAGTTGAAGTTGAGTTTGATTAGTGTCCTGTGCGTCGATTAGCCGTTGTAGATTTCTGTTTTGTTGTAGATCAGCAGGTTTTGTGAAGTTTTCCCCGTTGGTTGCTCTGGTTGGAATCGGAGTGTGTGGCAGTTGAAGTTTTGGTCCAAGTTGAGCTGCCTGATGTTTCTGGGATGTTGGAGGCGGTTGGCTGATCCTGTGACCGAGCTTTGCAGGTTAGTGTCATCAGATGTTTGAACTGTGCTAGGGTGCTGGCTGTTGATTCCGGTCAGTGAGCGTCGCTCATGTGTTTCCGAGATCAGTTCACGTGAAGCAAGTGAATTCCATGTTAGTCTTCAATTTCTGGAATTCTTTTGAATGGCAGATCAGTTCATCTCGTTGAGAACGTCGTGTAGAATTTTTCAGAAAACATTTTGAGCATGTTTAGTGTAGCAATTTAAATTTGAATTTAATTATTCGAATTTAAATTGTCGCGTACCTAGTGTCTCACCCTTTAGCTAGTGACCCCGAGGAGTAGTATCATGAGCCTACTCAGTTCGACGACTCAGATCTCGACTACGATCCCGAGCTGTAATGTAAGCCGCGTTCCTTGATCACTTTTGTAGCCAGTATTTTAAATTGCATGTTTTGTTTCCAACTCTAATTTGCATGTCAACTGTTTTAAAATATGGTAAAAATATTCTCAAACCGTGCCAATTTATCGTTGCACAAAATATGAGCCATAGGATTGCTTTAAAATGATTATTTTACTTTATGCTTAGCCATGCTTAGTCACATTTATTTTACCTCACACCTATTACTATAAAAATGGAATTTGTGTGAAATGATTTGGACTGTGATTCAAATGTGTGAGTTTTGCAAATAACAATACATAACTATTTAGCGAGGATAAGATGGAGTACGAGGAACTGGAGGACTTTTGAGAAGTCTCTTTGCGCGTACCTGTGGTGGGTACAAAGGGAAGATCCGCGCTGGGATCTTTCTGTGAGACTTGTTGGTTGCTGATGTTGAGGTTGGAAAGAGTGCCTGCCCCGGTAATTAAAAGACTGAGTCCTTCGAGCCTTGTACGCTCAGTTGACAACTATGCACACCACGTTACCTTGTATGGGCAGTGGCTTGATCTTAAAACTTGCCGAGACTGGTTGTTTACCGGTAGGTTGGCGATGACGTGTTAGTGTGGTGTGGACCTATGACTCCCCACATGAGATCGAGATACCTCACCTAATCAGTGGTAGGCTCTTCACAGCTCTAGGACTCTATTGCGTAGGCATTTGAGATCCCTATTCTAGAGGACGGACAGCGCGAGTTGAAGCTTATGGACGGGTCTTGTGTGTTCGTTGGGACTAAGACGGTAGTTCTCGATGACACTTCTCGTGGGTCCAAGTGCATAAACTCTGCAGAGTTACAATCAATGCGCATTGTCACATCTTTTTTGAAGGACACCCCCCTAGTTGTGCTACTCGTTGAGTTGGTTTTGTTTTCTTCCCTCGACCTCCATTTCAAAATGTTTTGCACTCCGGCCTTTGAGCTGTGACCGGGTGTGAAGATTACACCAACATTTAAAATGAACCCCGTCCGGGACAACGGAGATCCCTGGGGGCAAGATAATAAAATTTGACTGTTTTAAATTAAAATTTCTTGCATCTTTAAAATAAAATGAAATGTTTTAAACTTCCATTTAGCACTTGAGCCAGTCTTTACCCTTGAAACCATTTGCATGCATACATTGTTGTTAGGTAGTATGCGGTTTGCTGAGTATTCGTATTCACATCATTCTAATTTGTTGTTTTCAGAGGATTCTCAAAGCTTCGACTTCGACTACGTCTCCGATGGACTGTGAAGTCAGCTCCTTGGCTCAAGAGTGCCTGTATGGATGAGGTTCGTTGTCGCTGTCATGATATCGCTTCCGTTGCTGCTTTTCTGTGAATTTCTCGATAGTGATCTTTCTGCCATGAGATGATTTCGGCCTGCGTGCCGATGGACCCCTTGGAGGATTACTTTCTACTAAATTTGCATTGACTTGCTAATTTTTTATTCTCGTTTCTTGTTTAATGCTGCTGTTATGGTTTCTTGATTGATCGCTTGTTATGTCGTGCTTACCAACCTTCTGGGATTGGCAATGTCATAGAAGATCAGGACTTATCGAAAGGTAAGAAAAACTCGGTCGTTACAGGTGGTATCAGTGCCATACTTGACCATAGGAGCGAAACCGTAAAATGGACGTAACTAAAGAATATTTTTAGACTTTCGATTCTGCTATCAAACTCTCATTGTGAAAGCTGTTTTCTTAAATCTCGTCGTTGATTGATGGAAGTCTTATTTGCTTGGAATTGTGCTTGTCTGGTTCTTCATGTCCTGGTTTGCTAATCTTCTGTCTTTTTCGATAATTCCAATTTCTGTTGAAGCTATCTTTCTTATCGAGAATGTTTTTCTGTAACAGATGGCTCTGAGGAGGTTTGGACACCTTCAGCCTCGTTTCAAGGAGGCCGCTTTGGAGGACCACCCGCTGGGCGTGGTCGTGGTGCTGCTCCTAGAGGTCGTGGCCGCGCACGTGGTCGCGGTGCTGGAGGCCGTGTATCGGTGCCACCTACGACGGACGCGCCCCGCGTTGATCGAGGGCGTGGCCGTGGCCATGGCCGTGCTGGAGCACCAGTCCCTCAGGCTAGATTGCATGGCAGAGGAGTCGCCATGGACCATGGAGTTGAGCCTGCCGGTGCCGCCGCGCCTGGTGAGGAGCTTCCAGTTGCTACGAACCTTGAGGAGGTGATGGCCCGACAGACGCTTCTGATAGAGTGGATTGTCGAGCAGTCATAGCAGCAGCCTCGTGGACGTGCTCATGCTCCAGCTGCAGCACAGTACCACTAGCCAGCAGGTTTTGCATAGCTATGTTCCTGAGCATGCGCTCGCCCACTTTCGATCATGCAGTTGATCATCTAGATGCTGATGATTGGCTCAGGGACATTGAGAAGAAGCTTGATCTGATTTAGTGTGATGATCAAAAGGCTGTTCATTTGGCGACTCACCAGTTGACAGGTGCAGCTGGTGCTTGGTGGGACACGTTTTACGCTACTCTTGATGTTCTAGAGCAGTTCACTTGGGACGACTTCGTCACCGCTTTTCGTGGTTTGCACATCTCCGAGGGAGCTATAGAGGCAAAGGCAGAGGAGTTTTGTAACCTTCGTCAGGAAGGTATGTCTATCACTAAGTTTGCCAACCGTTTCACCCAGCTCAACCATTTTGCACCAAAGGAGGTTTCGACCGAGCGCTGCAAGATGTACTGGTTTCGAAGGGGCTTGCGTCTTGACATGCTTCCATATCTAGATGGTGGTGTTCAGAGGAGTCTTCCAGAGCTCATTGACCGATGCCTGGCTTTGGAGGTGTCGCTTCAAAAGCTTGATCGGTCCAGGGAAGCAAAGAGGAGGGCAGCTGGTCAGGGAACCAGTCGTGAGGCTTCCCAGCATCATTGCTTCAGTGGATCGTTCCAGCAGGGATAGAGACAGTCCACCTTCGCCTGATCCACTGCTCCTGCTCCAGTTCCTGTTCAGCGGCAGGGTCCTCAGAGTCAGGGAGGTGCTTTCCCACAGCAGCAGCAGTCCGCTTTCCGGCCGACAGCAAGTCAGCCTTTGGTAAGCTGTTTCAAGTGTGGTCAGGAGGGGCACAAGGCGTTTCAGTGTCCAATGCGTCCACAGCAGGTTTCTGGGGGAGGTGTTGCTCAGTTTGCCACTCCCGCTAAGCCACTGCACCAGTCTAGAGGTCGAGGAGTGCGTTCAGCGGGCCGTGGTGCTGCTCAGTCGAGCATCACGCGCAGCCGCCTGAACTATATCTCTGTGGAGGAGGCTCAAGAGGCACCCGATGTCGTTGTTGGTGAGTTCTTGGTTCACTCTCACTTAGCGACAGATTTGTTCGATTCAGAGGCTACTTACTCGTTTGTGTCATCGGCGTTTATGACTAGACATAGTCTCTCTACCTCACTCTTATCCATACCTACACTTACCACTTCACCTCTTGGAGTTTATAAGAGTTGTGTTGAGTGTAGAGGAGTTCGGATCTTGATTGAGGATGTCGTCTTCCTAGCCGATCTCATTGTTCTTCCCTCGTGTGACATTGATGTCATACTGGGAATGGATTGGCTGGCGAGGCACAAGGGAGTCGACACCTGTGCTGAGAGGGTTGTGTCGTTGGTTAACCACAATGGTGTTCGAGTGGAGTGCGCCCCTAGAGCGTCCAGAGTTTCACCTTCAGTTTGCAGCTTGCAGGAGTTGTCTTTGGAGCAGATTCCAGTTGTTCGTGAGTTTTCGGAGGTGTTTCCAAATGAATTGCCAGGACACCCTCCAGATCGGGATGTTGAGTTCGTGATCGATCTGCTACCTGGTACCGCGCCGTTTGCCAAGCGGCCGTACCGGATGTCTTACTAGGAGCTTGCTTTGCTTAAGGAGCACATCGATGAGCTCTTGAGTAAAGGGTTTATTCGGCTAAGTTCTTCTCTATGGGGAGCCCCAGTGCATTTTGTGAGGAAGAAGGATGGGTCAATGCGCATGTGCGTTGACTACCGTTCTTTGAATGAGTTGACGATAAAGAACAAGTACCTTTTGCTGAGGATCGATGATTTGTTTAATCAGTTGAAGGATGTGAAGTTCTTTTTCTCGATTGATTTGAGATCGGGGTATCAACAGATGAAGATTCGTCCTTCCGACATCCTGAAAACTTCATTCTTGACGAGGTATGGGTCTTATGAGTTTATGGTCTTTTTTTTGGACTCATTATTGCCCCTGCCTACTTAATGAACACAATGAACAATGTGTTCATGGCTGAGTTGGGTAAGTGCATGGTGGTTTTCATTGATGATATCCTCGTCTACTCCAAGTCAGCGAAAGAGCATGAGCAGCATCTGAGAGTTGTGCTTGAGAGGTTGAAGTCTCACCAGCTGTATGTCAAATTCACCAAGTGCAAGTTTTGGTTAAAGAAAGTTGCTTTTCTAGGTCATGTTGTCACAGCTGAGGGAGTTGCCGTTGATCCCGAGAAGGTCGAGGCTGTTGTGGAGTGGGAGTCACCGAGGACAGTCTCTAAGGTGAGGAGTTTTCTTGGATTGGCAGGTTATTACTGTCGATTCATTGAGAACTTCTCTAGGATTGCTAAGTCTATGACCGAGTTGACTCAGTTGGGGGTGCTGTTTGTTTGGTCAGATGCTTGTGAGAGGAGTTTTCAAGAGCTGAAGACGAGGTTGACATCTGCACCTATTTTGACTTTGCCTGGATATTCACCAAGATTTCTAGGTCTTCTGTAATGCTTCTCGTCAGGGTTTGGGTTGTGTATTAATGCAGCACAAGAGGGTGGTGTGCTATGCTTCGAGGCAGCTGAAGAAGCATGAGTTGAACTATTCGACGCATGATCTGGAGTTGACGGCTATTGTCCATGCTTTGAAGATTTGGAGGCACTATTTGATTGGCAACAGATGTGAGATCTACACCGACCACAAGAGTCTCAAGTATATCTTCACCCAGACAGAGCTGAATATGAGGCAGAGGAGGTGGCTTGAGTTGATTAAAGATTACGACCTTGGCATCAACTATCACCCGGTAAAGCCAATGTGGTAGCCGATGCTTTGAGTCACAAGGCTTATTGTTCTTCCTTGATGTCTGGGCAGTCAAAGGTTCTTGCAGATCTGACTAGTTTGAGAGTTGAGATTGTTTCTCAGAGTTTCTTGCACGAGCTCAAGTTGCAGCCATTGTTGATTGAGGAGATCAAGTCAGCTCAGAAGCGTGATCGAGAGATTCACTTGATCTTGAAGAAGATGAGGAAAGGCAAAGCACCTGATTTCTGTGTGGATCAGCAGGGTGCTTTGTGGTTTGAGGACCGTATCTGTGTTCCGAGAGTGCCAGAGTTGCGGGATGCCATTCTGAGAGAGGCTCATGATTCAAGGTATTCTATCCATCTAGGCTGCACTAAGATGTTCGAGGATCTGAGGACTCGTTTCTGATGGGTTGGCATAAAGGCAGACATTGCTGAGCATGTTGCCTTGTGTGATGTTTGCCGGCGAGTTAAGGCTGAGCATTAGAGACCGGCTGAATTGCTGAAGCCATTGTTGATCCCTTCTTAGAAGTGGGATGACATCAGTATAGATTTCATCACTGGGTTGCCGATGACGTCTCGCTATCATAATGCTATCTTGGTGGTGGTGGATCGTTTGATCAAGACTGCTCATTTTATCGCTATGAGCGAGAGGTACTCAGTTGATCAGTTGGTCAGGTTGCACATTGATCACATCGTGAGGTTGCATGGAGCATCGAGGAGCATTCTGTCAGATCGCGGGCCTCCGTTTACCTCGAGGTTTTGGAGGAGCTTGCATGAGGCTATCGGTACATACCTGGTGTACGGTTCAGCTTACCACCCTCAAACTAATGGTCAGACGGAGCGTGTGAACCAGACTCTGAAGGATATGTTGAGAGCTTGTATGATCACTTATGGGCAGAGTTGAGAGGACAGTCTTTCTTTTGTGGAGTTCTCTTACAACAACAGCTTTTAGGCCAGTTTGAGATGTCACATTTTGAGGCGTTGTATGGTAGAAGATGCCGTATCCCTCTTATCTGGTCAGAGGTTGGTGAGAGGTCTTTCCTCGGTCCTAATTCTATCAAAACCATAGAAGAGAAGGTTGAGAAGATCAGAGAGCATCTTCGGATTGCTCAGAGCCGTCAGATGAGTTATGCAGATAAGAGAAGGAGGCCCTTTTCTTTTGAGGTGGATGATTGGGTGTATCTCAAGATGTCACCTCTTCATGGCACACGTCGATTCCATGTCCAAGAGAAATTGGCTCTAAGGTTTATTGGTCTTTTTCGGATTCTGAGAAAGATTAGAGAGCTGTAATAGTCCAGAATTTTCAAATAATCTAAGTGCCGAATTTATCCCGAAATTGTTCTGTCCAAATCTGAAATTCCTCCTTTTTAATTTTTCGGTGCCGGATAAATTCATTTCGCCTATTTTTAGACCATCATGTTTCAAAGCCCAACCTTATTTTTTTCCCACCAACCCCTTATTTCTTAACCCCCAAGTTGATCACTCTCTAATATACATAACCCTTTATCCTTATCCCCTCTACCACCAATCATTTTCTTTCCCCTCTTCAAAGTTGACAGCACATAGGCACGGGCGCGTCACTGCCCGACGCAAGCCGCTCGCCGTCCTCACCCTGCTCGGCACGCGCATCGCCGTCCCGTCAGCGTCTCCGTCGATCCCTGCGCGCGTCTTCGTTTTTCCTGTCCCTTCGGCGCTCGGCAAGGAGCTGCTTCAGTGAAGGTAGTCTGTGCTCGCTCGATTTCCTCGCGGTGCTGACCCTCTGGATCTATCCCGTCATGCCTTGGTCAGAGAGGGAGCATTGTGAAAGATTTTCTGGTAGCAGCTGTCTCCTGCTCGTCGGCGCCGTTCAGCAAGTCTTCGTCACTGCCTAGAGTCCGGCCAGCCCAGCAGCATAACGTTGATTTCTCCGTCCAAGCTGTGGTGAGCTGTTTTGCTTTTTCAGATCAGAGTCCTAGTTGTTTTGAAGTCATCGCCTGCTGTGCTAGTGCAGTTGAAGTTGAGTTCGATTAGTGTCCTGTGCATCGATTAGCCGTTGTGGATTTCTGTTTCGTTATAGATCAGCAGGTTTTGTGAAGTTTTCCCCGCTAGTTGCTCTGTTTGGAATCGGGGTGCGTGGCAGTTGAAGTTTTGGTCCAAGTTGAGCTACGTAATGTTTCTGGGATGTTGGAGAGGGTTGCCTGATCCTGTGACCGAGCTTTGCAGGTTAGTGTCGTTGGATGTTTGAACTGTGCTAGGGTGCTGGCTGTTGATTCTGGTCAGTGAGCGTCGCTCATGTGTTTTCGAGATCAGTTCGCGTGAAGCAAGTGAATTCCAAGTTAGTCTTTAATTTCTGGAATTCTTTTGAACAGTAAATCTTCGGGGATTTTTTAAAAACTCCGTTTGGTCTCTAAAGTTTTCCTAGTTTGTTCCGTTAAATTTGTCTCGTCGAAAATGTCGTGTAGAATTTTTCGAGGAATGTCATATCTCACCCCTGTTCGTGTTGTTGCTTAGCTGGTGACCCCGAGGAGGAGTACCGTAAGCCTGCTCAGTTTGACGACCTGGATCCCGACTACGATCCAGAGCTGCCGGACAAGCTGTGTTCCTTGATCACTCTTGTACCTAGTATTTTAAATTGTATGTTTTGTTTGCAACTCTAATTTGCATGTCAACTGTTTTAAAATATGCTAGCAATATTCACAAGCTGTGCCTATTTATCGTTGCACAAAATATGAGCCATGCCTAGGATTGCTTTATAATGATTATTTTACTTTATGCTTAGCCATGCTTAGTCGCATTTATTTTACCTCACACTTATCACTATAAAAATGGAATTTGTGTTATTTGATTTTGAACTGTGATTTAAATGCGTGAGTTTTGCAAATAATTATTCATAATTATTTAGTGGGAGTAAGATGGAGTATGAGGAGCTGGGAGACTTTTGAGAAGTCTCTGTGGACGTATCTGTAGCGGTACAACGGAAAGATTTGGGCTAAGATCTTTTCGTGAGATTTGTTGGTTGTTGGCGTTGAGGTTGGAGAGAGTGTCTGCCTCGACAATTAAGGACCGAGTCCTTTGAGCCTTATATGCTCAGTTGACAACCATACACGCCACGTTACCCTATATGTGCAGCGGCTTGATTTTGAAACTTGCCGAGACTGGTTATTTACCCGTGAGTTGACAGGGACATGTTAGTGTGCTGTAGAACTATGACTCCCCACCTAAGATCAAGATACCGCACCTGATCAGTGGCAGGCTCTTCATAGCTCTAGAACTCGATTACGTAGTCACTTAAAATCCCTATCCTAGAGGACAGATAGCGCCAGTTGAAGTTTGTGAATGGGTTTTGTATGTTCGTTGGTACTACGACGGTAGTTCTCGATGACACTTCTCTTGGGTCTAAGTGCATAAACTCTGCAGAGTTACAGGCAATACGCATTGTCACGTCTTTTTTGAAGGATACCCCTGAGTTGTGCTCCTCGTTAAATTGTTTTGTTTTCTTCTTTTTACCTCTATTTCAAAATGTTTTGGACTCTGGTCTTTGAGCTGTGGCCGGGTGTGGAGATTACACCGGCATTTAAAATGAACCCCGTCTGGAATAACAGAGATCTCTGCGGGGCAAGATAATAAAATTTGATTGTTTTAAATTAAAACTTCTTGCATCTTTAAAATAAAATGAAATGTTTTAAACTTGCATTTAGCACTTGAGCCTGTCTTTACCCTTGAAACTATTTCCTGCATACATTGTTGTCAGGTAGCATGCGGTTTGCTGAGTATTCGTACTCACGGTTTTTTAATTTGTTGTTTTCAAATGATTCTCATAGCTTCGACTTCGATTACGTCTCTGACGGACCATGAAGTCAGCTCCTTCGCTCAAGAGTGCCTATGTGGATGAGGTTCGCTACCGCTATCATGATGTCGCTTTCGTTGCTGCTTTTCTAGGAATTTTTCGATAGTAATCTTTCTGCTATAAGATGATTCCGGTCTGCATGTCGATTGACCTCTTTGAAAGATTACTTTCTAATAAATTTACGTTGACTTGCTAATTTTCTATTCTAGTTTCTTGTTTAATGTTTTTGTTATGTTTTTTTTTATTGGTCGTTTGTGATGTCGTACTTATCAACTTTTTGGGATTAACAATGTCACAAAAGATCGAGACTTATCGAAGAAATATAAGAAAAATCCGATTTTTACACAGTCCCGCGTCCGGCATGCCGATCACGCCACATACTTCGCAGCCAGGCCGGCCACTGCGTGCGAGCCGGTCTTCACCACGCCATGGCATATCTAGCTCCCGTCCCTGCTCCAGGTACGCTGTGCCAACTAGTACTCACTCTTCAATCCCGTATCTTAGAAAACAGGATAAAATAGAATTTTCCCCATTAAAAAAGAGAAATGTTACATCTATAAACTACTTACGCACTATTCACATGGAAAACTGTATTGAATGTGTTGAGTCCACGAATAGTTTGTAAGCAGTTTGTAAGATCTATTTGTAAGTAGAGCATTTCTCATTAAAAATAAGATATCGTAAAAAACGGAGGGAAAAAACTATAAACCGTTTTTGACATTTTTGTTTTTTTATGTTGTTTCATTTTTTTCTCGAAAATACAAAAATGGTTCAAACAATACGGAATTGGAAGGGGGATGGGACGGTATTCCCATCCTATTTTTAGCCCCTAACACCATCTTCAACAGTTTACTCAAAAAATTACCCTTAAACATACTTTTTGGAGCAAACAAAAAAAATTTTAGGATTCATTTTAAGAGCCTCTAAAAGCTCTTCATTAACTTCTCCTAAATCAAATTTTTGTCTTTCAACAACTCTCTAGACACCTCTATACTTTCGAGAATCCTCTGAAATTCTCCCTATTCGAAGGTAGATCGGAGGAACTATTAGAGAAGATGGTTAAAGTAGATCTCAAATTTTTTTTTAAGTGACCTAAAAAAGTACTTTTTGAGTGATTTTTCGAGAGAATTGTCAGAGATGCTCCAATCACCTACTCTAACAACTCTTCTAAATATAGTTTAAATTTAAACTAAATAAACAACTGATCTTACTGTTAGTTGCACAAGAGATGGGATTGAGAATCCAGAAATGTTAGCACTATGGATCGAGAGGAAAAGAAGAATGGAGCAGGGGCGAGAAAAAGAACAGAGTAGAACAGGAAGAACA
>BCLG01000066.1:277934-295160 GCA_001602295.1 Zoysia matrella
CCCCCCCCCCCCCCCCCCCCCCCCTTTGAGACGAGGCTTGCCCCCAAGCCCGTGCAAAAGGAAAATGAGCGCGCAAAGCTTCAATGTCCTCCCATGTAGCTAGGTCCGGAGTCATGCCTGACCACTGAACGAGAGCCTGGGTCACTTGCTTACTTCCTCGTCCCACTGATCGAGTCTGTAATATGCGAAGAGGCACCTGGAACTCCACTGGTTCAGATGGTAATGCTGCATGAGCTGGGCCTTTGAACCCCCGAGCAAGCTTCAGTTGGGACACTGCAGAACCGGATGTATAGAACTACCGGCTGGAAACGCAATCCGATAAGCGACTTGGCCAACTTTAGCAAGTATCTGAAACGGACCATAGAATTTGTAGCTGAGTTTATGGTTGTACGTGAAGCGACAGATAGCTGCACATAAGGTTGTAACTTCCATAGACCCAGTCCCCAACTGCAAAACTGCAATCAACACCTCGTTTGTCGGCTTGACGCTTCATCTGATTAGTAGCTCTTAACAGGTGTTGACGGATTAGCTGATTCATAAGCTCTCAATCTTCCAACCATTGAGACAAGGGACCAGTAAGATCTGCAGGTGGATCCACACCAAAGAATCGTGGCTGACGGCCATATTGAACTTCGAATGGAGAATAGCCCAAGGCTGAATGCTGGTGTTATACCAGAACTCAGCAGCTGACAACCAATGCTTCCACTTACACGGACAGGTTTGTACAAAGCACCGCAAGAAGGTCTCCAAGCACTGATTCACGCGTTCAGTTTGGCCGTCGGACTGAGGGTGATAGGAAGAACTCATACGGAGCTGAACACCACTGAGAAGAACCTGCTTGTAAATACAGGGTCTCTGTCAGACACGATAGCAGCAGGCATACCATGCAACCTGTAGACATGGTCCATGGATAGAGACACCACTGAAGCAGTCGTGTATGGATGAGCAAGAGCAATGAAGTATGCATACTTCGAGAACTTATCAACTACAACCAAGATTCACGATGCAGTACCAGACTTCGGCAACCCTTCAACAAAATCCATTGAAATAGTGTGCCAAGCCTCGGTAGGTACAGGAAGAGGTTGCAGCTTATCAGGATAACCAGCACGATCAGTTTTAGCCTGTAAGCACACCTGACACTGAGCAACAAACTGATGGACAGCTGCATTCATCCCTTTCCAAGCAAACAGCTGTCTGAGTTTTCTCAGAGTAACAGGTGCTCTTGAGTGTCCCCCAATAACTGAACAATGAACAGCTGAGATCAATTTAGTCTGTAATGCAGGATCATGACCCAACCAAATTCTGTTTTTGTAACGAACAACACCATCTTTGAGAGAAAAATGTGGCACTGCTTGGGAAGATACAATAGCTTGGCAAGCAGTTCTTCAATTAGCAGAAGGATCAGTAACATAGGTAGAGCGAATATCATCCAACCAAGTAGGTACCGGTGTAGAGAGTGAAAATACAGAAGCACCATCATGAGCCCGACTGGACAAGGCATCCGCAACCTTATTGTCAGTCCCCTGTTTATACACAATCTTATATTGAAGGCCCAACAACTTAGAGAATACCTTGTGTTGCCAAGGAGTGTGTAACAGTTGTTCATTAAGATGGGACAAGCTTTTGTGGTCAGTAAAGATGGCAAACTCTCCTTGTTGCAGGTAGGAACTTCACTGTTGAACAGCCAGAAGAATTGCCATGTACTCTCATAAGTAGACAATCCTTGAGATTTGGGACCGAGAGCTTTACTGAAAAAGGCCAGTGGGTGACCCTGCTGCATTAAAACAGCTCCTACTCCCATGTCACAAGCATCTGTTTCTATAGCAAAGGGTTTAGTAAAATCAGGAAGCATAAGTACAGGAGCTGTCACCAGAGCAGTTTTCAGTGAAGCAAATGCAGCATCATGATCAGCAGTCCAGATAAACAACTCATTTTTCTTAAGAAAATTAGTGAGAGGACGACTGATGATGCCAAAATGTTTGACAAACTTACGGTAATAACCTGCTAAGCCCAGGAAACTCCTTAACTGTTTAACATTAGCAGGAGCTGGCAAAGACGAGATAGCAGACACTTTTGCAAGGTCTGTAGCAACTCTTGCTTTGCTAATAACATGTCCCAAATAGGCCACCTGAGTTTGAGCAAAAGCACGTTTAGACAACTTCGCTTTCCATTGCTCCTTAGACAATAGATCAAACATCAACTGAAGATGATGACAATGATCCTCAAAGGATTTGCTGTACACTAAAATGTCATCAATGAATACCAGCACAGTGTCGCAGCAAAGGTGCCAATGTGTGATTCATTGCTTTCTGGAACGTCCCAGATGCCCCAGTAAGCCCAAATGCCATCACATGAAATTCATGGTGTCCCAAGTGTGTTTGAAAAGCAGTCTTATATTCTTCCCCTTTCTTTAACAGAATCTGATGAAAGCCTGCCCGAAGATCTAAACTAGAGAACCAGCATGCTCTATGCAGCTCATCCAGAAACTCATCAATAATTGGCACTGGATACTTGAACTTTTCGGTACGGGCATTCAAGTGTCTGTAATCCACACAAAAACGCCACGACTGGTCCTTTTTCTTCACCAAGAGTACAGGGGAGGAAAAGGCACTTTTGCTGTGCTGTATCAGCCCATTCTTCAACATATCAGAGACCTGTGCTTCAATTTCATTCTTCATCAGAGGAGAAAACCGATAAGGCTTAATATGAACTGGTCGAGCTCCAGCAATCAATGGAATATGGTGATCACAAGCTCTAGTAGGAGGAAGACCCTGTGGTTCTGTAAACAGATGCTGATAATCATGCAATAAGGACAATATAGGAGGAGGCAGGGACAACTTGTTGAAATCAGAAACAATACTTGACTGCTCCTGAATAGCACAGACTTCTACCTGAGTGTGTGCCGGCAAGGAATGTTGCAAACCATGTAACAGGACAGTAGTACCACGATAAGGCAGCGAAATCCACTTATTTAACCAATCGACTTCCTTAGGACTATGATGCTCTAACCAGTCCATCCCGATGATAATATCATAATAGGGAAGCAGAAGAACTTTTAAATCAGATATGAAATCACAACACTGAATGGACCACATTGCTTGACAGAGTTCAGAAGTGAAAACCAACTTACTGCCATTAGCCACTTGAATGGGCACAGAAGAGGCCAATACTAAACTCCCTGATAGATACCCTGACAACTTCGAACTCACAAAAGAATGTGAGCTGTCTGAATCAATAAGAATCAAGGCAGGGCGCCCTTGGATCTGGCCTACAAACTGCAAAGTACGAGTACGACCATTACCAACCGAGAATGCTTCATGAGACAGAAGAACGTTATTGGCGCCTGACCTGGCCAACACAACAAGAATCCGCCGCCGGACCGGCCAGCGGCGTCTTCGCGCTTGTCACGTGAGCAGACGGATGATTTTCAAGCAAACCACCAAAGAATCCTTGCTAACGCGGAGGCCAGACGAACAATTTGCAGCAGAAATCACCAAAGGTTTACTGATCCTAAATGCAAAAATGAAATGAATTGGTTTTTTGATGAGCTTGGAAGGGAGTTCGGCCGTACCCCACAGATATATATTTATAGGGATGACTGGACTTAGCTATGGCCGGTTATTTTGTAAATGGAAATTTCTTGTAATACATATATGGTAATAGGTGGCCTGTATACAGTTTAGGAAACAACATCACAGACGATCAAAAATTGATTGGCTTTTGCAGGTATTGGAATATGACATACTAAAACGTGAGAGGATCTCGGCAAATGGAAAATCTTATCACGATGCATGTACAAGACATCCTGCCCTGTACGCAGCACACATACCATGGTTGTGGTTTGGCACGCCCTTTTATTCTGCAGCCAATCAGAGAATCAATCATCCTTTAAATACCTTAATCACCTGCCAAATCTGTTCACAAACACATGCCCCCCCCCCCCCGCCTTTTGGTAAGCTAGCGCGCCAAAAGCATTTGAATCATGTGTATAAGATACTGAATACTCCACACCGGCCAGCACTGTAACTAAGGACGATGATAAAACATCAGCCATAACTGCTACTATTAAGCATCTTGCCAAACACTTGGGAAATATTTTTTAAATACTTCCGTTCAATGCCCGAGGCAAATGCGCACCCTGCAAAGTTTGAACCATGTATGAATTACCTTGCACAATTTTGACAACTCTAAAAGGGCCCTCCCAACTTGGAGACCATTTGCCAAATCTATTATTCTTTGAACCGATTGGCAAAATTGTTTTCCACGCTAGATCTCCAACCTGAAAAGATTTAGCCTTCACTCGCTTATTGTAAGCACGAGCCACTCGCAACTTCTCTTTTTCAATCTCACCCAACGCTTTTAGTCGTGCATCTGTCGCTTCATCAATCCTATCGATCATTAAATTATAAATAATCCTTGGCCAATAAATTATTTTGCTCGACCAATCGAATAACGTCCAGATTTACCTCTATAGGTAAAATGGCCTCCTTCCCATAAACCAATTCATATGGTGTTACCTTCGTCACACCATGCTTAGATATTCGATGAGCCCACAATGCCTCAGATAACACTTCATGCCATCGCCTCAGATGCTCTTCAACCTTTTTCTTTATAAGCTTGATCAAAATCTTATTACTAGACTCGGCTTGACCATTAGCCTGAGCATAGTAAGGTGAAGAATTAAGCAACTTAATTCTATATGACTCAACAAATTGACGCACTTGGTGAGAAATAAATGACGCGCCCTGATCTGTAGTTAATGTTTGCGGGATGCCAAATCGATGAATAATATGCTCAAGAATAAAATTAATAACTTCAACATGTGTCATATTCTTGAGAGGTACCGCTTCAGACCATTTGGTAAACTAGTCAGTGGCAACAAGAATGAAGCAGTGTCCATTCGAAGAGGGTGGATTCATCTGGCCGATGAAGTCCAAACTCCAACCTCGAAACGACCATGGTTCAATAATAGGGTGCAAGGAAGATGCAGGTACCAATTGTATATCACCAAATCTTTGACACGCTTCGCACCTTTGTAGTATCTGAAGCAGTCTTCTAACATAGTCACCCAGTAGAAGCCAGACCTATTGAGCATCCATTTCATTTTGTGTGCTGACTGATGTGTTCCACAAATGCCCTCATGAACCTCACCCATTGCAACCCGAGCTTCATCCGAACCAAGACATCTAAAAAGCACACCATCTATGGTTCGGCGATATAGTTGATTATCTATAAGTGCATATTTGAATGCTTGTCGTCTAATTTTCCTAGGGGCTGACTGCTTAGAGTCTTTTAAGTAATTAACTAAAGGAACCCTCCAATCAACTAATTCAATAATTTTCTCATTGTTACCGGCAGCCGAATCTATCACAAGCTCATCGGCTAAATTAGAGAAATGGGTTCCTCCTGAATTGCCCCCCCGGATATTCAATACCATGCAGCATAGCACAACTGGACATCGGTTTTTCTAATACAAATAAAGTTCCTCTGCTAATTTGATAACCAGATGCCTGTTGAGCTAAGTCATTAGCTCTCCAATTTTCCTCTCTGGATATATGTTTGATAAAAAAATCATCAAGAATAGCCACAATATCTAGACACCTACCAAGGTAGCTATTTAATTATCCATTTGAACATTGAAAATTTCTAGCAACCTGTTCCATTTGAACATTGAAAATTTCTAGCAACCTGTTGCACCACTAGCAACGAATCACCAAAGGCTTCTACATGCTTAACACCAATAGAATTTAGCATTTGCAAACCAAGTAACAAAGCCTCGTACTCAGCTTGGTTATTAGTGCAAGAATATTCTAGACGGACTGATGTTTCAAATACTGCTCCGCTTAGTGATATCAACACCATCCATGCGCCATGGCCGTTCTTACACACAGAGCCATCAAAATAGAGCTTCCATGGACAGATCTTAATATGGCCGATCACTTCTGACTCAATGTTAATACCGTGATCAACAATAAAATCAGCTACAATCTGGCCTTTCATGGATTTAAGAGGTTCATAGACCAGATCATATTCAATAAGCGCATAGGCCCATTTTCTGATCCTGCCACTGAGAATCGGCTTGTGAAGCATGTATTTTATGATGTCAGTCTGACAAGATACGACACATATGCTTGCTAGAAGATAGTGTCGTAGTTTAGTGCAAGAATAGAACAATGATAAACACAATTTTTCAATGAACATGTATCTGATATACTCCTTGCCATCGCTTTCTTGAGTTAAAACGGCACCTATAACAAATTGCTCGGCGGCAATGTATAGCCGAAAAGGTATTCCGGCTTTTGGTGCTCTAAGTATAGGAGGCTTAGAAAGATACGATTTTATTTCATCAAATGCATGCTGCTGTTTTGCCCTTCCCAACTAAAATCGGCTTCGTTTTTTAGCCGAAGTATTGAAGTAAAAGAAGAAACCTTGCCGGCCACAGTGTCAATGAATCGCCTAAGATAGTTGATTTTTCTCAATAATTTCTGCACGTCACTGTGGTGGTTGCAGTCTCATGATTCCCTCTACTTTGGTTGGGTCTATTTCAATGCCATGCTCATGAACAAGAAAACCTAAAAATTTGCCGGCTGACACACCAAAAGCACATTTAAGCCGATTATTTTTAAACCATAACAATGCATTCTCTCTAAAGACAAATGTAAATTGGCCAAATGATGTACATACTGTCCGATTTAACGACAATGTCATCTATGTAAACCTCTAAAATGACCCCAATTAAGTCATGAAAAATGAAATTCATAGCCCGTTGATATGTCGCTCCTACATTTTTCAAGCCGAAGGTCACGACTACCCACTCAAACAGACCAACAAAACCTGGACATTGGAAAGCCGTTTTGGACGTGTCCTCGTCAGCTATAAAAATCTAATTATAACCAGCATTGCCGTCCAGAAAGCTAATCACTCGATGCCTAGAAGCTTCATTAATTAGCATATCGGCTATTGGCATCGGATACTCATCTTTAGGTGTGGCTCTCTTTAAATTTCGAAAATCAATACACACCCGAAGTTTTCCACTACCTTTTTTCTCCACTGGCACTATATTAGATACCCATTCTGCGTATTGACATGGCCTAATGAATCCTGCTTTTAGCAATCGATGTATCTCTTCTTTAATCTTACAATGCATATTAGGATTAAATTGATGCGGTACTTGCTTGAATGGCCTAAAACCATGTTTAATAGGTAGCCGATGCTCAACAAGCTCTCGGCTTAAACCTGGCATTTTGTGATAGTCTCAAGCGAAACAATCAGTATACTCACGCAAAAGGGCAATCATTTCATTCTTATACTTGAGTGACATGTTTTTGTTTACAAACGTCGGCCTCAAAACCATTCTATCACCAATGTCAACTTCTTCTAATGGATCAGCTAATGAAAATCCTTGCCCTAGCTTATCTAAACTATCAAACTCCTGAATGGCTTCGGCAATATTGCTTGTATTTAATCGGAGTTGCTCGATCCGCTGCTGAAGCCACTCTAAGTTTGCATCAACATTACTCATCTAAAAATACAATAGGGCTTAGCCTGACTGAAGGAGCCGGCTGTACAAAAATAGGACAAATCCTTCCTTAGTTATACTAAGAAAATCATACTCTGAAAGGTCTATTCCCGAGATGCACTGTACTTTCTCATGTTGCCAATCAGCTTTAACATCAGCCAAAGCAATGTAGGCTGATGTATCTGCATGGATCATCTCAACATCGTCACCAACCCACTGTATTATACATTGATGCCAACTAGATGGAACATAGTGATTAGCATGAATCCAATCCCTACCAAGCAACAAACTATAATTACCTTCTACCTCTGCCACGAAGAAAGCTGTAGGTACAGTCTTGCTGCCGACGGTCAGCTCCATGGAGATCACACCTTTCGCCTCCATTGGCTTGCCACCAATTCCATTAAGTGTGAGGTTTGTCTTCATGAGCTCGCTGTCCTCCTTACCTAATTTCTTAAAAAGAGCAAAAGGCATAAGATTAACAGCAGCACCACCATCGACTAGCATCCTAGAAATCGGCCTTCCATCGATATGCCCCTTGACATATAATGGCTTAATGTGACGGACCGATTCTGGTAGCTTTTCAAAGACAGCATCTTTTGTCCCTAATGCAAGTTGAGCAACTTCTTCTTCTGGTGCCCCAAACACCATACTAATATCCATAGGCTGCGGTGAAGGAGAACCATCCTTAATTTAGCGGTGATTCGTCTCCTAACAAATCTATCTCATCATCACTTGGATGTTCCTCTGGTTCCTCTCTCTGTTTTTGCTGAGGGATAGGAACTGGCCTCAAACCATTAAAAATTTCATCACAAGTCCTCTCAGCCTGTTCCTCTCTCTCCTTCTCAAGCTTGAACCTTTGCAATCTTCTTTTTTTGAGTACGAGAGATACCTCCTGGACACCACTGTTTAGAGGGATTTGAAGCAGCAAACGAGATTTCAATTCCCTGATTTTTTTGGGTCTTCAAGCCTTTTCTTCAGTGCTTCAATTCCAGCAGCTTTGTTTTTATCAACAAAATCGCAACTTGCAGGATTGCCCTCTGGGGTGCTCATCTCTTGGACATTGGCCAAACTACCAACGAGATCGGTCCCAGCTTGCTGCTCTAACTTGCTGCTTGTGGCAGCTTTGTTATCTTCTGATTTCTTAACAGGCCGCCACTCTCTTCTAGTGCCAACAATGTCTGAATTATTTACAACTTCAGAGCTAACATGATGATTTGTTTTGTTAATCCCAGTGCTCAGCTTTGTTGTTTGTTTGTTTTCTCTTCTCTGCCATGAATCACTAGGTGGAGCATCCATGCCTACTTTCTGTTCAGTACCAGCAAGTGACCCGCTTGTTTGTGTATTCCCGAATACTTGTGTTCCTTTGGGCCGCATTACTTCAGGAGGATAAGGCACATTCATGCTACCAATAGTGATGGTTGACCTCCTCCTATTTTGTCACACCTGATTTTCCCAAAGAAAAAACCAAATGTACTCCACATGTATGCCAGGATCAGTTAACCATACATGTAGCGACAAGAAGTGAAAATACCATTATTACAGCCTTGGTTCACGAAGTACATAAAAGTAGTAATGACCCATAGGTCTAAAATAAAATTACAGCAGCAATTTATTTAAGCAAAGTATCTCCCAACTCCATAGGCGTCGTCCGGGGAATTGTCAGCCTAGACCAGTGCATCCGGATCGAAGTCTTCTCCATTGAAGGTAGCTTCACCTACATCTCCATCTTCTGATGTAACCATGCGTATAGAAAAGTATAGAAGCAACACGGTGAGTACATAAAGTACTTAGCAAGTATGGGAATAAATGACATGAGAGCCACAAGCCAGAAAGACTAACCATTGTTAATGCACTAATGCCATCTAGACTATTTAGTTGCTAAGCATCCTATTTTACAAATTGTGAATTCCCAAACCTAACCACTTTATGCCACTCACCAGGGTACCAACACTGGCTACCAACTCGTCGAGTCCCACCCAACTATCAAGACAAGACCAACCATCCCAATAAGTGAGAATCGTGAAGCAGTCCAGGCTGCTCGTAACCGTGAGCATGGCTGTCATGACAATTTTATCTTTCGAAAGTTTGCACACTTTTCACCAAAAGTTGTGATTTCATCCTCTGTTGCCAGGTGGACTAAAAACCTTCTTTATACCAGTATCTGTCGATACGTAACACACTTCCTTTGGTGTGTGGCCAGAAGATCACTACAAAGCCTTTACATGGTGTCACTTAGTCAATATGCACCCGCTAAAGTTTCACCGCCATGGCATCTATGGAGTCTATTTTACCTCCGCCACAGACGCCCTCTCTTGCGCCACTACACCGCCACAAGGTGGAAACCAAACTAAACTCAACCAATTAATCGGCTAGTGCCTTCCATTTAAGGCTTTTGGCTGTGCTGTAAAGCCAGGTTACATGGTTCACGAACCGGTCCTTAGAATCTAGAGCAGAAACTAGCACATACCATAAATACTGAATAACATCTAAAAGCATTATACCATACCATCCATCCTACTCAGATTCTCTATACACTAAGTCATTTTCATTTTAGTTAACATGAAGATGATTAAGTTGCAAATATACCAATTTTAGTAGTTCAAGTTTTACCCAAAACCAAACTATGATAGCAAGGCTAATCATATAAATAAACTACCACCACACCCAACCACGAACCCGCTTCAAGGAATTATAAGGAATATTCTAGTAAACCCAACATAGGATTTCAATTTAAGACTAGAATGCAATTTCTAAATTCCTATGTCATCCTAATTAGGTACAATGTGATCAAGGACACTTACCTCAAAATGTTGCTTAACGGTCTTCTAGCTTCGCTTCATAGCCTCTCTTGATTTTGACTTGTATTTTTCTCTTCACACGATCACCGACAAACAAACAATCAAACAAACAACCGACAAACAAACAATCGAACAAACAACTAAAGATCATATGCATCATTGGAGGATCATTACGGAGTGCTAACAAGGTTTGTGAGAGCTCACCAAGGATTAATTTACAGCAAGGAACTTTAAGGTGTTAGATGATAACAAGCGGTGAACGGCGGCAACACGTCTGTCTGTCCACAAATAGCACTGTAAAGACACGTGCGTTTCCGATTATTGGCTACACAATTAAAGGAAATATTTGAATAGGAATATGCCAAATTATGTGAAACATGATAAACACATGATGGTTTGGACAAGATTTAACCTGGGAAGGAGATCAACGAGTGGGATCGATATTTGATCCTGCAGCGGCAGTTGAAGAACAAATCGCGTTCCTGGAGAAACTGAGGTGAATCTTGGTGAATACTTCAGTGGTTGCGAAGGGGACTCTTTGGAACACAACACAGTACAGGATTTTCATTGAGATAATGGTCTAAATTGAGAGAAACAAGGATAGAACTACTGATGTACGTGCTAGACAGATCTACAACAGGGAGCAGTAGTGATTGCGATGGAGATCCCCAAAGCTACAGACCTTCGTTGGTCATGGATTTTGGATATGTTGTATAGGACTTCAAGGAGCGTATCTTGACAAAATTTTGTTGAATTTCATTGGACGGATCGCCAAGAACGTAGACGGGAATCATAGGATGTATGTTTGCTCACGAGTTGTCTATGAGTTGAGGGAGTTGAGAGGTTGAGGAGGATGTGGAGAGGTTGTGGGGAAGAGGAAAAGGCTAGAGATTGTGAAGAAGTTGAAGGGGAAGAGATTTTTACGAGCTTAAGGGTCATTTCTTTGGTTTTTTTAGTGATTAAGGTATGCGAAAGTGTGAAGAAACGGTTCACATCCCGAAATGAGAATTTTGGGGTGTGACATATTTTCTTTTCCTCCCTCCATCATGTGAACTGAATAATTATGCTGACAATCAGGACCTCTGTTTTCTAATGACAACCTTTCAAAAACAGAAGGTTTAGCCACCATGTGAGGAGCTGCCGTGTGAGCTGGCCATTCTGGATGGGAATAATCAATAGGAGCTGGAAACTGTGGCATCCACATCCCATAGCCTCCCCACATTGGATACGGACAAGAAGTAGCGGGGTACATGGCCAAGGCCCAGCCAGTGGAGGGCCGAACCATGTCACCGGTGTGGGATATGGTGCCATCCCCTGCGCAGCAGGCGCTGGTGTCAGTGAAGCATGCTCTCTTTGTTGATCTCACCTCTCTTTGCTTGAGGGGCGATGCTCGAGACGGTTCATCATTTGATGAACGGGCCTGCTCGCTTCGAGCAGCCTTTCTTTCATATTTGGCCAGAAGCATGTCAAATGTTGGCTTCGGCCTTCTCGCCCGCTTTGTGAAACGGCTCTCCTTCCTTTTCTCATTAGTTCCCCATTTGTCCTGTGAAGGATTTCTTGGCTTGAACGTCCTTGGCCTTTTAGCACCACCAGCCTGGAGAAGAATTCATGGTGAAATGAGATGTTTGCCCAGAATCCAAATCACCAGCAGTGAGAGCTTGCTTCCCTGGAGCTGCCTCGGCCTGAGCTGGCTGAACCAACACTTTACGATCTCCCAAATCAACCATGTTAACTGGGAATGGGTCGCTGTCCACCCTCATGGCATGTGGGTTCGCAAGCTTCAGCCGTCCTTCATTGATGGCCACCTGAACCTGTCGCCGAAACACGTTACAATTATAGTAGCATGTGAGTATGAATGGTGCCATTTGCAGTAAGCATGCCTTTTCAAGTCATCTGCAAAAGGAATAACATGTCCATGAGGTAACTTAATTTGTTTTTCCTGCAGCAAAAAATCAAAAATCTTTTCACACTTACTAACATCAAAAGTAAATTTCATATCCTCTGTGCGGCCTTTCTTGTATGATGATTTTAATGCAGGCATACGAATGGCCTCTTGGAAGTCCAAGACCTTTCGGCCACACATACATCTGCCGATTCATCATCTGAAGATTCAGAATCATAATCCATGAAATTAACACTAGGGTTATCATTTTTTATTCTATCAAACTTACGAAATGTCCTAGCATTCTGTGCTCGGCTTTCTTGAGCCAGAGCCTTTTGAAGCACTTGACTCAGATCAGTAAAGTCTTGCCCATTCATCGCCTCCCTAATATGAGAAGACAATACTGCAAATGCTAGCTCAGCAAGATCCTTCTCAGCAAGCGTTAAGCTAAAGCATCGGTTCTTTGTATCCCTAAACCTTCTGATATATTCGGATACAGTTTCACTATTCCTTTGCTTAACCGATGTCAGATGAGAAAGACGCAGCTCTGTTTCCCCCGTGTAAAAATATTCATGGAACTTTTGTTCTATCTGAGGCCAAAAATGAATTGAACTAGATGGAAGTGATGTGAACCAAGTGAATGCAGTACCGGACAATGATAAGGGAAATAAACGTAATTTAAGCACGTCATCAGTCCCAGCACCAGAAATCCCACATTGGGCTAAAAATTGACTCACATGCTCGTAAGTAGTTTTATTATCTTCTCCACTGAATTTAACAAATTCAGGCACCCTAAACCCATGAGGAAATGGCAGTGAGTCATAAAAATCTGGGTATGGTTTCTGATATGCTCTGGCTCGGCATTTTGGCTCAACGCCAAACTGCTCTTTCAGTACAGCAGCTACTTGTTCACGCATACCGCTGGAACTTGATTCGGCCCGCGGCCGATTGACAGCAGCTGTTTGAGGCCTGAACTGAGGACCTGAACTGCCCAGCATGTTCGGTGTTGCATTAGGAAGCCACGCGGGAGATGTCAAGCCAGGGATAGGAGCGCCTGATCCTTGTGAATAGATCGGCGGTTGGCTATATGCTGTTGTAGTGTAATATGGCTGTTGAAAATTAAAGGATCCATTAGGCCATCTCCCTAAACCTTGTGCTGATGTGAAACTATCTAAACCCATATAATTCCGACCATCTACACAATTATTATGCATAACATTTGCAGTTGTATGAACATCCTTGTTAATACTAAAGTTATAAAGTGCAGAACCCACGCCAGCCTGAGCACTGGGTATCACGGCGGCGTTACTTGAGTTTGGCAAATTTTGGATGTTCGGGTCAGCCGTTGGTGTTGTGCCATGGCAGACTGTTGTGCCGAGATTCATGTTCTTTAAACGGGCCTCTATTATCTTTTCGATCATGGCAGGCACTTTGTTTGCAACAGATGCACCAACTGATGTATCAATCATGTGTGCATAATCTTCAGAAGACAGAAATTTTATATCCATCAAGTTTTACCTCAGAAGCTGATGGGAGATCTGAAGCTGTGGGTTTCTTGACAACACCTTGACGTGTCTTCATCCAGCCGGCCAGTGCTAGCCGGCGGTACTCCTCAATACCGCATTCGATCTCCTGCTGAGCATCTTCCGGCAGTTCCGCGAACTCCGGCGTGATGATGTTGTCAGCATCTCTCTCAACATGTGAGCTGCTTTGATCTGTAAATAGGCACAGGTCACGATCGGCCTTAGGCCTGATGTGCAGCAGCAGGAAAACAAAAAGAAACCAATCGATCAGCCTTATGGCCAGATGTTACACGAATAAGATAAAGAAGACTACAATGATTAACGGTAGCACTAGTCCACGGCTAAGCAGCGGCAGCTTGTATGTAGCTGCACAGTACACGGCCGTAGAAAATATGCTAACGCCAGGAGCAGAACGGCCCAAAAAATGTATGCGATCAGCCGTAAGGGCCTGATGCGGCGACAGAACAACACAAACAGAACGATTATGTTATCAGATAAAAAACGGCTGCTACCTGTAGCCAAAGAACAAATCGTCCCCAGCGGAGTCACCAAAATTGTGTTGGTGCCTGACCTGGCCAACACAACAAGAATCCGCCGCCGGACCGGCTGCGGCGTCTTCGCACTCGTCACGTGAGCAGACGGATGATTTTCAAGCAAACCACCAAAGAATCCTCGCTAACGCGGAGGCCGGACGAACGATTTGCAGCAGAAACCGCCCCTGGTTTACTGATCCTAAATGCAAAAACAAAATGAATTGGTTTTTTTGACGAACATGGACGGGAGTTCAGCCGTACCCACAGATATATATTTATAGGGATGACTGGACTTAGCTATGGCCGGTTATTTTGTAAATGGAAATTTCTTGTAATAAATATATAGTAATAGGTGGCCTGTATACAGTTTAGGAAACAACATCACGGACGATCAAAAATTGATTGGCTTTTGCAGGTATTGGAACATGCCATACCCATCCGTGAGAGGATCTCAGCAAATGGAAAATCTTATCACGATGCATGTACAAGACATCCTGCCCTGTACGCAGCACACATACCATGGTTGTGGTTTGGCACGCCCTTTTTATTCTGCTGCAGCCAATCAGAGAATCAATCATCCTTTAAAATACCTTAATCACCTGCCAAATCTGTTCACAAACAAACGTTAAGCTGCTCATGATTAGACTCAGTGTCCGAAAACGCATGTTCAGACTGAAACATGTCCCACAGCCCCTGAGCTGCATGCAGTTGCGCTGTAGAAGTGCACTTGTGATCGTGCCTCCACTTCTCCGCACAATACTGGCATAGACCTCGTGCACGGCGGTATGCTTGTAACGACGCAACCTTAGATTCGGCGGTTTCACGAGACGCCTCCAACTCGCGTTTGTCCGCGACAGGCCCAACTCCTCCCGTTGGCTCACCGCGAAGCGGCGGCAACGGCAACGGCATCGGCCCGCGACCAAAAGAACGCGACGCCGACGCGCCCACCGGACGCGGCACATCTCGACGACGTGAAGCATCCGCCTCTTCCTGCAACAATGCAAGCGAGCAGGCAGTATCGAGAGAAGCAGGCCTCTGAATCATAACGACATGTTTAATATCGTCACGAAGTCCGTCAACAAAGCGAGTGGTAAAGTACAATGAATCAGTAGGACGCTCATATGCCGCAAGCTGATCAACGAGTTCTGTAAACTGCGCCACATAATCCTTGACGGGACCAGTCTGCCGGATGTGAAACAGCTGACGAATGAGGAGGCATTCGTGCTGATCACGACCAAAACGCTCATGAAGCATGCGACGTTCCGCGGACTGTAACCAGCGAGCAGCGGCACCATCGAAATGCATCGTGGCCACTTTCACACACAAACTAGGATCAACATCGTACATGTCAAAGAAGCTCTCGCAACGCGATTTCCACAGCTGAGGGTTTTCACCATCAAACAGAGGAAAACGGAGCTTAGGCAGATTGCCAATGAATGCTCGCGAGGGACCATGGGAAAAATGACCTGACGGAGGATCGGTTTACTGAGGTGCATGATGAACAGAAAACGTAGATGGAGCGGGGTTAATCGTACCCTTGACCGGGATATCAGTATGGGTAAACACCGCCCCAATCTCATGATCCCGGGTAGTTGTTGCAACGCGGTGCCCATCGGGGCCATTGGCGGACGCGCCAACGACTGTATGGGGGTTCGCCGGGTCAACGCCGAGAATGCCGCTCTTCGAGGTCTGCGGCGTACGAAGATCGCTGTCGACGGAGGAGTGCAGCTTGGAGAGCTCGAGCTTGACGGGCGACAGCGTGGACTCGACGTTGGGCTTCCACTTGGTGAAGTTCTGTCCCATCGCCGCCGAGGACGACTCGAGCGCGGCAAGGCGATCGTCACGGGCCTTCTCCGACACGGCGAGTTCTGCAAAACGCTTGTCGAACTTCTCTTCATAGGTAGCAAAACCGCGCGCGATCTCTTCCCGCAACTGCTTCAACATCTCTTCGAGCATCAGCTTGGTGTTCGGTTCCATTGCGCCGAAAAGCTTCTGCTGGCGGGTGTAGTGATCGTGATCTTCCAGCACGCCGAGGAACGGTAGCAATCTGATACCACTTGTTAGCGCTATCGATCGGGAGGAAGGAGAATGGAGCAGGGGCGAGAAGAAGAACAGAGTAGAACAGGAAGAACAGAGGAGGAAGATAGACTTGGGGGATAAGCTGGTTATTATTTCCTTGATGCCTTTTTCGGTTAAGCACCGCAGCTTTTATGCTTACACGAGATCAGCACGGCGCACGCAGGCGCGACAGCCACGCAAGCCAAACGAGGCTAACTAACTGGCCCACTCATCACCAGAAATGCGACGATCTGATCCTTGCGTGCGAGCTGCGACGAAGCGACGGTGTCAAAGAAGGCAGGCGAACCTGTTCCTGTAGCGCGTCCGGCATGTCTGGTGATATAACAAGAAAGTTCCCCAGATTTACTTAAGAATAAAGGAATTTCAGGGGACGCTGGAAAGTAAGAGGTGTTTAAAAGAGTTGTTGGAGTAGATTTTTTACATTTGATTTAGGAAAAATACTCTAAGCACAGCATCGGCGGTGGGCAGCCGATCCTCGTGGCCACCTTCTGCTCCGCGAGCAGGTTACCGTCGATGAAAAGGCATGTATGATGAGGCGGCTGCGTGTCGTCCACCATCACCGACGCTAAAACCTGATCGACCTTTCAGGGTCCATTGGTTAAGCTGCTTTTGGCTTAACTAAAAGGGTGAATTTTTATAAAAGTTTTTTTTTAAAAAGCAGCTTTCTTCTAGTTCAAAAGCAAAAGCAGCTCTGAATTTGGTTTTGCCGGCTGTGGGAGTCAGTTTGTATAATTATAATTATATTGCATAATTGTAATTATATAATACAATTATAATTATATGTAATTATATAATACATAATTATAATTATATAATATATAATTACAATTGTGTAATATAATTATAATTATATTTATATAATACATAATTATATTTATATATAATTCTA